>OMLP01015270.1:0-48385 GCA_900302685.1 Spondyliosoma cantharus | reverse complement strand
CGCGGGTCGTCCAGGACGCTTTTGATGCCGATGTGCTTCCCTTTCTCCATCAGGTGGTTGTGTTTGTAGTTGATCTGCAGAAACACACAAGTAACAGCTGTTGTTTACTGTATCTGGACATTATATTCATGTAAGGCAAACCCTACGCTGTATGCTCATTAGCATGTAGCGTGTATACATTTTGATGGAATTGCCCTGCAACAAATCCTACTTTTTTGGTTTGATTACTCTCTTATATTACAATATATTCATGCTGTCTGTATTCAGGTGGATTATATTAGACTTTAAGTCTGCTATGCATTTACATCACTGGCGATGCCCGTGGAGCTCTTGGCAGCCTGGAAGGGGATGTCCTGCATGGTAAGTTTGTAGCCCTGAGCCCTCAGAGTGTGCCAGGACTCTCTGTACTTGATCTGGAGCAAGGAGACAAGCAACCAACAATCATTAACCTTACAGTAACAGTCACAGATGTTTACAGTATGTTGCATGGTGCATAGGCCAATACCTCGCTAAAGTTGGCTGCGTTGATCTTTGCCTGTGTGATCTCCGGCCTCTCAGATGTTATGGTGTAGCTGTGCTGGTCATTCACACCTTTCTCTTTGTACAAGCGCTGGTAGGGAGGGATCAAACACATCATTTAAGGTCTTAATTGAGCAAACGAAAAGGCAGCCGAATAGAAAAAGTGGTTACTCGAACAAGCTCATCATCTCACCTCATTTGTGATCTGTCCACTGTTTCTGGCATGGAGGATGTCTGGAGAGTCAGTGACAGAGGTGTGCTTGAAGTTGTACGGCTGCTGACGGTACTTTTTCTGTTGCAGAGAGAACAACAAGGTTATTCTCTGTTAAGGTTGTGTAGATTTCAGGGTGAATCAAGTCCAGTGTTTTGTATTCTTATAAGGAAATCAACATTCACAATCCAGAAAAATCTGGAATTATATGGACTTTTTCTTTTCTATTCTAGACCTACACATTGGTACAGAAGCCACGAGGGGCAAGTGATGATCTTTTTTTTTGGCTGATCCATTTTCTAAGTCTAATCTGTCAAATTCAATTTTCTATCTATGAAAACAAGTGGAAGAAGAGAGGAGAATTTTTTGAAAAAATAAATTAAGGAAGTTAGAAAGATTATCCTGGCAAAACTTTTTTTTTTCATCAGTTCCGTATGTTGGCTGTAACCACTTTAAGCATTCAATTAACACTAAATTCAGGAAAAAGGAATAAAAAACAAAAGAAAAGACGATGTCCTACATCACTGATGAGGTCTGTGGCTCTCTTTGAGCCTTCAATCTGCAGAGCCCCCGTGGCGATCCAGGCTGCACCACGCAGGTAGTTCAGGTCGGAGCGATACACGTTCTGTAATAAACACACACATATTTTTAATTTTTTTTTTTTTTTTATTAATTAATCGTTTTTTTCATTTCAACTTTAAATATCCAGTTGGAGTAATGGTTCATAATGTTTCGGATATAAACACGACAAAAACTATAATGCTCAACAATTTACTATGAGAAATACTGTATGTATATTATTATATTAAAAGTATTTAATACAATGCTGAGTATTTATGAGAGAAGCTGTCTGCAGCAGCCTGCTGTCTTTCTCACCTCACTCTGCAGAGCGTACGCTTTCTTGGCCGCCTGCACCTTCATGTCATCAGGCAGCGAGGTGTACTGATGCAGGGTGAGCCTGTAGTCCTGATCACTGACCAGTGACTGGGCCTTCTTAGCGTGAGCGACCTCCATCATGTCCATGGGGAGGTGGAACTTTGAAAGCTCCTTCGCCGAATCCTGCTTGTACTGAATCTGGAGGGAAACAATGATAAGAGGGAGAAAGTGTAAGTCATTTAATATTAAGGTTTTTTTTTGTCAGTTACACTAAAGGAGAACTTACATCACTCTGTAGCCTGCTGGCCTGGACCGAGTGAGCGATGTTCATGTCGTCCTGCAGTCCCTTCAGTCCGATCATCTTCCCTTTGGTCTTCTCAAATTCTGCTTTGTACTTTTGCTGAAACGACAAATCAGTCACTTTCAAGACGCTGTAGCAGGATAAGAAAACTGAGATGCTGTGTCAAATCACCTCATGAGGTGCTTGTTCCTTACTCGAATATCTTATGCTACTTTAGACATATTCTGTTACATTTATCTGACAAAGCTTTGTTTATTTTTTTTATTTCCTGACCCATTTATCATCTCAGACCCCCTCAGATTTATCTTGTGACTCTTTCGAGGGAGCCTGACCCCTCGGTTGAGAACCAGCAGTATGCAGAGAACTGAAAAAATAACTGAAATTGTGCTTACACACTTATACAGCAATATCAAATCTCTAATAACGTTATACATAATAATATATATCAGGCACAGAGAACATTTTGCTACATAACAAGAACTGTTACCTTTAATACTTCGAGCTGAAGTATGGGTTAGGTATTCCTGTTCTTTTATTTTGGTGAGAAATTAAATGAAGGAGTCCTAATAGTAGTAGGAGTATATCTAGACTGTGTAATTATTACTTTAACTGAAGTAAAGGAACTGAAAACCTCTTCCCTTCAGTAAAAATGACACTACAGGATAACAAGAAGTGTAAGTTGCAAGCTCACATCGCTGAGGATCTCCGCAGATACTTTGGCGGACTGGAAAGGGATGGCGTCCAGGCGCAGCTTGTAACCACCGTCACGTATCTTTGTCCAAGATTGCTTGTAACAGCTCTGAAAGTGCACACGGCAGATGTTCAAGCTCATGCACAGAGGAGGCTGACTGGATGGATTGATTGGCATGTGTGATGGATTACGCGTGTGAGTGTTGGTTTTTACCTCGCTGATGTTCGTAGCATTGATCTTGGCCTGAACCATCTCAGGCAGCTCTCCACTCAGTGTGTAGTTGTGCTTCATGTTCTCACCCTTCTCCCTGTACAACCTCTGTAGAGGCGAAAGCAAGGCATCATAAGCTCCTGATGTCTATTTCATACACCCAATATTTACAGTATTTTTGAGATCCCATCCGTGGAGTTTTCAGCCACCCCCAAAAAATCACAAGCAGACAATTTAGCAAGATGTAAAAATTATAATATTGCTAGCCGACACAAATACACCAGTATTGTTCATTGTAGTTACAAACTCTGAACTTACATCAACGGCCAGTTTGTTGCTGACTTTGGCCTGAACCATCTCTGGAGTGTTTTCAACACTTGTAAACTTCAGATTACTCACATTCTGACGGTACTTTTTCTAGAATAAACAAAACAGAACACATTAAAATGGCATACAGAAACTGGTGCACATGCATGTGATAAACAGTAGAGGGCGCAATACAACCTTAATAATTGTACAGACACATAACCTGCCTGGCAAAGTGAAACAAAGTGAAACTGGTGTTTTTTTCTAAAAACATCGCTGACACGTGGATGGATAGAAGTCTGCTCAGGAGGAACTCTGATCTATTTATGTACAGTCAGTCGTTCCATGGTCTAATGTTGGTAACGCTGACTGGAACAGCACTTTGAATAAATAGCTGCTTATGAAGAGGTTATGTTTAGAGTCTGGTAGAGCCAGTCTGCATTAGATGTGACACAGAAAGGATCGTTTCTTAAAAGTGTCTTTGGATAAGACGGGTGTTTCACTCTTGTTTGAAATCCTACTACATTACATTACACAATGCAGTAAAAGGTTTAAAAGATTTAACAGATTCGTAAATCATCAGTTATCTAGAAGTCAGTCTCCAAATCATGCACACACTGAAATAGGATCTGAGCACCGAGGAGCTTTTAAGAAACTCGACACTTGTTGTTAACGGAGGGTGACTCCAGTGGCGTCCTGAAATGGGGGCCAGGAGGGCTCACCCTCCTCTTGTTGCTTATGTAAAATGTTCTTCTCAATAATGAGTACTGTATACATATGCACTTCTCTCTGATATTTTACATAGGGTACTATTAATTTACAGTAAATCAACAATGAAAATAAGAAATGAGTAGCCTAATCCCAGCACCCTCGCCTTTTGGATGCAAACCTAATTAACTTGGTGAAGAGAAAGAATTTGGTCCCTAATTAGTGAAGCTGAGTCAGTCTTATTAATATGTGACAGCTTCAGCGACTATAACCAGTCTGCTCTCTTGTTGCAGCCGGGTGCACTTAACCCAGTTTCTGGAGAACAGGAATGGTCCCCGGCTCTTTAAATACATTCTGACCCTTAGCCGTAAACCTAGAGCCACATGCTACACAATCATTCTTTTCACTTTCTCATGCTCTCCGTGCTAATTCATCCACATATTTCTGTAGGTATTAATAACACTCGAGCGTGGTTAATCATGCATGCATTATAATTGGTTAAAATTACATTTGAGTCCCAACACAATTACTATAAACGAGAGGAATGCTAATGAGGTTTAAGGATTAAAAACCAACTGCTGATGTGGGTTAGCTTTTAGACGTTTCTCTTTTTTAATTCAATTGTTGCAGCTGATTTCAGCAATGCATTCTGGGTCGTAGTTTACCTCGCTGACGAGCTCTCCAGCTTTCTTTGCCTGCTGGACGTCCAGAGATTTTGAGGCCTCCCAGCCGACGCCCTTCATCCAGTTCAGATCGGACCTGTACTGTTTCTGAATACAGAAACACACGGAATTCTCTTTCAAATGCCAAATTCCTTTTCTTTCACATGAAACGAGATGTCAAGTGGATGCCTAACAACGAAACTTACATCGCTCTGCAGTCCGTAGGCCTTCTTAGCCCAGGCGACATTCATGTCGGTTGGCAGAGTCGTATACTCGTGGAGGAAAGTTCTGTAGTTGGTCTCAGTTGCCAGGTCTTGAGCCTTCTTGGCCTGGCTGATGTTTATCATGTCCAGACTAACACTGGGGACGAGATTCATTTTCACAAAGTTTATGAAGCGTTTTGCTCCAATATGACACCACAAGATGCAAGGCCAGTTCTCCTTGTATTATGATGGATCAGTGCATTCCCACCAAAAAAGGATTCTAACACACTAACACAAATTTTAAGCAAATTCACACTTCACTTCCTGCATTGTGGTGAATTTTTCTGCACCATTTTATGACCGATCTTGACTTATGTAAAGACCGACATGAAATTTTGGCGCAAGGCGCAATTAAAAAAAAATGAAATGATTATGTTTTCAAAATAAAAGTTTTCTACTTCTTTCATTCAGGCTTAGAAGGCAAAGTGACATGGAAATTAATCAAATCAATAGCAAGTGAAAGTTTCACACACTTTTGTCTGCTTTGACATTAAACTAGCTTTAAATCTGACATTTAGTGATTGACTGTTTATCTTAACAGCTCTACAATTGCAGGCAGTTGTACCCACTAAATGTGGGTCTTGTCTGAACCAAGCTTGGAGGCCTCCTCACCGTTACAAACCTCACCTGTATTTGGTCTTGGTGTCCTCATAGTCCTTCTTGTAGTGGCGGTCACTCTGTAGTTTGGTGGCCAGAGCAGAGTGGGCCATCTGAGAGTCACCACTAACTGACTTAATGCCAATCACCTTCCCTTTGTTCTTTTCATACTGCTCCTTGTATTTGACCTGCCATGAGACAAAGGAATTACAGCAATTGGAGTGAATTTATTGCATAAAAGCAACAACTTTTCTTCAGGTATGTACTCATATAAATATTCAAATTAAAATAAAATATACATTAACACTTGTTTTTAGAGAAACTCACATCACTGGCCAGGTCTCTTTTGGCTTTAGCGGTGAGTATGGAGAGAGAGTCCAAGCTCAGCTCGAAGCCCTTTTCCCTCTGCTTCTCCCAGTTGCTCTTGTACACTTTCTAAAAAACAAATGTTAATCTGTTTTTACCTCCAGACAGAAACAAACCTCCTCAACTAAGACATATCTCAAAAACGGGTTTAATTCATCATTTTTGATACAAGAGTATTTTTGCTTCTCAAGCCACTTGACATGACATGCTGTCCTCCACTGAAAACACAATATAAAGTTGTACACTACATCTTGAGAACACCACATGCTGCATGCAAAGGAAAACCGGCAATGAATGACCTTTTTGTGTCTGAACGTCGTGTGGGTCTAATGCCAATTAAAACTCTAAACTCTAATCTAATTTTCCTGATGTCTATTTCATGGACTATGTCCAGTTAATTTTTCTGAGAACAGACTGTGTTAAACCAGCGGTGAGGTCACATAATCAGAACTATATGATGTGCTTTACTATAATGTGTAAACATATTGCCATGGAGACCTGTCCCTCAGCAGAGCATTAACTGTTGACCCGCTGCAGCTGAAGTGAAGGAGCATGATGCTGAGAAACAAGGCTGCTACTGCTGTGTACTCTTCATAGAATGAACATTATGTTAAGCTTCACTGAAGAAATGCCCTACTGTATTCTCATCATAGATAAACTCAAACAAAGACATTAGCCAATTTAACACTGAGCCCCGAGGAACAGATCTGAACAACATAAGCAACAGTATTTACATGTATTTACTGGGTATGAAGCAACACCCAAGTGTTTACAGTCACTCTGTCTGGTTTAATGGAGTGTTAAAGGTGTAATATGTAAGACTTGGCCACCTGTCGAATTCCTAACAAACAGTACGCAGGATATCACCAGAGTGGCTAACCGTAGCTGCCATTAGCCAGTTAGCTCAGTTAGCCTAGCAGCTAGTGGGAGCTTGGGGACCAGGAGAGTTTTGATGTTTACACAGGGGCTTTGGAGCTGGTTGGCATGCTAACTTTAGCAGATATTTCTGCAATATAGACATCAAAACATCAAACAACAAGTTTTATTTCTTTACATTCTGTTGATAGTTTGTGTTAATTAGCAAACTTTTCAACTAAAACTCTTACACATTGCACCTTAAATATATCTGAAGAACACAACTATGATGTTTTAAACTTGATTCAACAGCAGGAGGTTTAAACGAGGGCTGCATGGGACGGAGTATATATGTAACGAGTGAGAGATATGATAGAGTATGTTACTAATGTATGAACTATTACAAAACAAAAGTTTAAAGACAAAATGTGATTACATGTCTTGCTTGCACACTGATAGGAAAGAGCTGAAAAGTGTGCAAATACCGTATAGGTATATATGATACATTACGAAGCTGTTTTAAACGCCAGTGTGAACTTACCCCACTGAGAAGGTCAGCGTTGGCCTTTGCTTGTCTGAAAAGGGGCTCATCATTCGTCATGGTGTACTGGTGTATCATCTGCTCGGTGTTTGCCTTGTACGCCAGCTGAAGATCAGAATCAGACAGACACGCCATGTGAGAGTGCACACAATGATTAAAATGCACAGGATTGCAGCTTCAGAGTGAAGACCTTACGTCGCTCTGCAGTCCCTGGCTCATCTTGGCGTGTTTGATGGACAGATCGTCTGCCACCTGGGTGAACCTGATGCTGTCTGCCTTCTGGCGGTATTTAGTCTGTGAGAAAAAGCACAGATAGAGGATATGAAGTAAAGCTCATTGACAAACTTAAATATGTAGGCACAAACACATCATTGCACTGACATCACTCAGCAGCTCTCCAGCTTTCTTGGCCTGTGTGATGTTCATACACCCTTCAGTGTCCCAGCCCACTCCTTTCATCCAGTTCAGGTCTGAGCGATACTGGTTCTGTGGATCAACAACAGGGGGAAAATCATGACCAGGTCATATACTTTCATCACCATTTCAACAACATAGCAGGGCTTAACCCTTCCTTTCATCTCTCACCTCGCTTTGCAGGGAATAAGCCTTTTTGGCCTGCTGGACCTTGATGTCATCGGGCATGACGGTGTAGTCGTGCAGCTTTGTGCGGTATTCCAGGTCACTCGCGAGGGCCTGAGCCTTTTTGGCGTGACTCAGGTTGATCATGTCGTGAGGAAGGCTGAAGTTGGCCTGGCCCTCCTTGGAGCCCTTCTTGTACGCAATCTGAAATGTATGACGAGAAATGGAAAACAGTTAATCAGAGATTCAGTCATAGTCTACTCAAAGCTATGGCAAAGGACAGTCAAGTGAAGTTTTGTATTAATGATCAAAATGACTTCTGCTTACATCACTGCTCATCTTGGCCACCTGAAGAGAGTGCAGAGTCTTGGAGTCGCTCATGTTGTAACCCACTGCCTTCTCCTTGTCCTTCATGTAGGTTTCTTTGTATTTAATCTGAAACACATGCCCGTCTGATGTAATTATCATATTCCACTAAACCCACTTAGGTTTTTTTTCTGTCAGACATCAGTGCTGTATGTCCTCGCAGTTGGGGGAAGAGCGTGCATTCACTTACATCACTGGCGAGGTCCCGGGAAGCCTTAGCCGCTCTGACGCTCAGGTCGTCCACGCCAATGTCGCAGGCTTTGGACTTGGTTTTCTGCCACTCCTCCTTATATTTGATCTGCAGCGATAAATCCAAATGAAGAATGAGAAGTGATCGTCTTTGACTGTGTGACAGATGAGAGGAAGTGTCTGTGTGAACTCACATCACTGCACAATTCAGCGTTGGCTTTGGCCTTCTTGATTTGGGGCAGGTCCTGGGAGAGCGTGTACTGGTGTTTGGTCTTTTCATAGTCGGCTTTGTAGTTTTGCTAAAACACACATGACAACACATTGAAGCTCAGCGCTCGCTCAGTTTGCAGCTGATAAACTCGGCGTGGTCATCGC
Organism: Spondyliosoma cantharus; assembly: GCA_900302685.1. Taxonomy (NCBI): domain Eukaryota; kingdom Metazoa; phylum Chordata; class Actinopteri; order Spariformes; family Sparidae; genus Spondyliosoma; species Spondyliosoma cantharus. Next base: position 39,770 of record OMLP01015270.1, on the reverse strand, counting down.
CAGTGCTTGATGTTTACTTACCTTGCTAACGAGCTGGGCGTTCTTCTTCGCCAAAATAATCTCAGGTGTGTCTGTCACTGGATGGTACTTCACCTGGTCAATGTGTTGCCTGTAGTTCTTCTGCACTCACATAGGAAACAATTATTAAAATTAATGTATGGATCTCTACATGAATATATCTTTTTAAACATGTTGAAATTAAAATAAGGGGCTTGTATTTGGTGTGAAAATAACTCACATCTTTCAGTGGGTCCAGTTTCCTTTGACTTTGGTAGCCCGGTGTGATTGTTGCTGGGTAATTGTATTCACCCTGCTCCTGCTCACAGCCTTGTTTATAAGAAATCTGGAATTCACAACAAGACTATATTAGTGATATTACGTGGTACAACACGTTTTATAACTCATCCATCATCAACCATAAGAAAAAGTTTGTGTTTGGCTCGTAATGTTTTTACTCTGTCTATAGATCATAAATACAATATCGATGATTTTTACGTTTTATGTCAGCAATAGACAACATCCCCTGAAATTTCAAAATGTCAACATAGCCTCTGAATACCTGGAGCCAAGCGACCAATGCGTGACATTAAGAATTTGCATGAATAAATGTAATTTCTCTCTTTCTAAGACTTACATCACTAGCCAGTTTTCTGGCTTTCATTGCGTGCATGGTCTTCTTATCGATGCCCGAGTCTTCATAGTGGCCCTTCATGTTGCTGGTGTACTTCTGTTTGTACTGGTTCTTTTAAAAATATAGAAAGATGAAGAAACATCAGAATGCAGGAAACTTAAATGAAACAATCACGTCCACACATTTGCCCTTAAATTAGACATATTATCCTTTTTCTGTTTTTATTCCTTTCCTTCAGTGTTTTATACGGGTTCTTGTGCGTGTAAACGATCTTGGAAGTTGTCACACTTACATCACTTGTGAACTTGGCGACTTTAGCAGCGTTTTGAAACTGCGGCGTCTCACAGAAATTGATGCTGTGACCTTTGGTGTTCTCCAAGTCCTTCTTGTACTCCACCTGTCAGAAAAAAATGGACAATCACAGCAGCTGCTCTGCAACATTTTTCATTTCAAACCACTTCTTATTTATTTTTGCTCTTGAACAGTCAGAGTTGATCCTTTGTGGCACCTTGTTATGAGCTAAATATAAAGTGCCTGCGACTTATCAGTCACCATCACTGACACGCAGAGGCTAACATTTAATCTTAAATATATTGCCGAGCTTACCAATGACAGCATGGCACCGTTTAACTTTGCCACTGAAATGCCACACACGGGGAATTCTGTCACCTTTAAACATTGAAGCTACATTGGAACATAGCTCACAGACACCCAAAAGCTCTTATGTTTGAATAATGTCTCGGCGCAGTTTTGGGGTGAAGGCAGGGCTCACAGTAGATGCTAATAGCTAGCATTTTTTTATGTCATATATCCGAGGCTCGGAATGGTGAAGCACTGTGTGAGGTAACATTAGTCTGACGGGGTGTCCCGCGGCCTTGGAGATAAGCTGTAACCCCAGCGGACGGGCATGTCAGGGATGTTGAAAATGCAGGTTGGGTGGCTGCGTGTCTGCTGGAAACTGACACAGTGTGCCCAATGTTTCCAGCTCGTGAACAACACAGACACACACACACACTGAGTGGCAACATTTGTATCTGGAAATTCTTTGTCACAGACTTTAGCGTACAGTTAACAATATTTATGACAACTTACTGAATAGAGTTTTTGCTAAAATAAGGCATGTTTAAATATTGTATTTAAATACTGATGTGAATGTACTCTGTCCATTTCAAATAAACAATAATAATAATAAAAAAGAATTAGAGAAATAAATTGAGGCAAATGTCCAACACGGAGGTCTTGTCTCACCTCGCTGACAAGCTTGTTGATTTTTCGGGCGTTCTTCAGAGCCAGATTGTCCTCGGATGTCAGACTGTGGAAGTGCGAGGTGCCCTTCATCTTGCTTAAGTCCTTCCTGTATTTTAGCTGCAAAGGGATGAAAGATGATTCAGAGTATATAGGAGGAGCACATGTATGTATTTCTGTAGGATCAGGAGATTAGTGGTATGCACACACACAGTCTAATTTAGTCAGGGTTGGAGAGTTTAAACAATGACAACATGGCGAGGCTTTCTCAATCTGCCTGGTGATGACAGGGAGAAATTGATGGATGAAGCCCCAGCTCTCACTCTCTGTAATATTTTGACAGCATTTACAACCCGTTCCAAGAATGATACTCACATTACTGGCGTTTTCCTGAGCCTTCTTTGCAAGATAATAGCCGGGAGTGATCATAGCGGGGAAACTTCCTTTGCCTCGTTGCTGCTCGTACTCCTCAGTATAGGCAATCTGCAAACAGGGGATACATATCTTGTTTGCATACTTAAAACTATCCAGTATAATAGGAAGATAAATGCATATTAAAGGGGCTCTGTTGAGCTAATGTAAGTTGCTGTTGCTCTAAAACATAAACATCCTTTTTTACATCCTTTGGACTGTCAAGGAAAGTCTGATGATTGAAGACACCAAGGGAAAAAAGGAACAAAACACACCATACGATAGCTGCATTTACACTTCCTGTTCAACGATTACATTGCTCTCCATTCATCTACAATAGATTTTCTAATCACACGGCATGTAAATACTGCTGCTAGGTGTCTTCACATCTAGACAAATGCTAATGAAAATCTATCTTCATGACCATGAAACTATGAAAATCTCCAAAATAAGGATGTGACCAGGTGACAAGGTATACATTTTCTGTAATTCACTGTCCTCTATTGATTAAAATGCAAATAAACAACTTTAAACAGCATATAGGCACTTTGACATCATATGTGCAGTTGGAATTGTTGTAGTTGTGCCTCCAAGAGGCTGCTACACTAAAACTCATCACTAAAGCTGTGAGAATAAATTCCTTACCTGGCTGAAGTTCTCTGCGTTTTCTCTGGCGTGCACGGCTTCAGCCGCGGCTGCCTCGGTGCTGGCCTTACCCTTCATCTCCCGTTCGTACACGTGACGATACTTAATCTGGTCAAACACGAAAAGCAACCAAAGATGAGGGGTCTGCAACAGTTTTTGCATGAATGTATGTGCATTTTTATTTTTTTTTTATATATATTGTCTGCTTACATCACTGGCCTGCTCACTGGCCTTCTTTGACATCTTGTATCCAGGTGTTAGATGTGCAGGAAAACTGCCTTTACCTCTCTGCTGCTCGTACTCTTCTGTGTAGGCGTACTGGAGGAAGAAAAGGGATGATTTTTTTTAAGTTAGTAGAGTTAAATGAAAAAGACAGCTCAATACTGGCTAAGTGAATTAATGTGAAATCATCACGGAAGGCTTAAAGCTCACATCGCTGACAATTTGTCCTTGTTTCTTGGCCAGAAGCACCTCTGGGGGGTCGACAAACGTGGTGTACTTTGAGACTCTTTCCTCGTGCCCTTTTTTATATTCCAGCTGAAGAGAAAGAAAGCAATTCAAAAGGAATTGGTAGATGTGAATTATTCAAGTTTGAATTTTTGGTACAAGGAAAAAAATAAAAATACTACACCAACTTACATTACTGGCCAAAGTATTGGCTTGTTTGGCTGCCTGGTAACCCGGAGTGATCATGGCAGGGAAGCTGCCTTTTCCTTTTGACTGCTCGTACTCCTCTGTGTACTTCACCTGACAAAGAGGCACAAAATAAATCAATACATTTTCATTTATTATAAGCCTTCAGGTCAATCATATCATATTTAGGTTTTATAGAATAAGGGAGAGATGTTTACTCACGTCGCTGATATTCTGCTGGGCCTGAGACATCGTCACTATCTGCTGGTTGGTCACCATGTTCGAGTAAAAACTTTGCTGCTGTGAGAACTCAGACTTAGACTGAAAGGCCTGTTTGGAATATGGAAGACACATCCGGTTTAAAAACATTCACAACACAGTTCATACTTGTCCATTCATGGTTTTAGGACTTAGAGTCTATGAGGTGGTGGTAACAAAACGTCTATGCGCAGTTCAAATCCTTTTCCAAATAGAAGAAGATGAAGATGATGTTGTGGCAGCAGCAGATAAGTTACTTTACTACTCTCCTCCATGATCACTGACATCTCACAGTTTCCATCAATTCCACATACACATCTTTATATTAAAGGTCCAGTGTGTAGGACTTAGTGGCATCAATGGGCTTCTCCTAAAAAGGTAAAAAACACCAAAGCCCCTCTCTAGAGCTTGTGATTGGTTTGTCCATTCTGGGCTACTGTAGAAACCAGATGAACTCCTTGGAAGATGATATAAAAGGCTCATTCTAACGTCACAAAAACACAAATCTAAGTTTCAAGTGATTATACACAAATGAAAACATAATTCTGAATATTATGTTCCATTTTCTGCTAACTGATCCTCTAACATTCCCCTAAATCTTACACACTGGACCGATTATTATTTTTAGATACATCACTGCTTCCAATAACTTTAAGGTGAAGGGTACCAGGTACGAAAAGGTAAGGTGGGATTGTTTGATGTTGGTGGAGAAGAGATCAGAGTTTGGGGTTGGAACTCCCTTTTAACTGGGCATACTGGCCAGTTTCTCTACCGGGAGCTCACCTGGCTGGCCATTTGATTGGCGAGGCGAGCCCTCTCCAGCTCCATGGAACGCATGTCCTGGTGGAAGGTGGACAAAAAGCGCTCGCCATCTTCGCGATACTTCAGCTACAAGTGCACATAGACGACAAGCGTTAAGCCAAGGCCGGCACACATTTGCGCATGCGCACACTTAAACATGTACACTTTGGAAGCTTGGACGCGACGTCTAACCACAGAGCCAAACAGCACTCTATTCTTACACCGTCAAACCGAACAACCTGAGCTTACATGCTTAAAAATGGAGGGATAATATTAGAGTGCTATTATTAATAATCGAGATGAAGCTGGACCTGCCAAGAAAGATCCAGAATGGAGTGCCGAGGGATGAAACTCTGAGCTGTTTGTTAATGATCCTTTAAGGTGTAGAAACATTTAAAACTGATATAAGAATAGCTGTGTTGCAGGGGGAAGAGTGACTCTACAGAGGATACAGATGATTGCCACTGTTAAAAAAGAAAAAAGTTGAGAAACCTCAGATCAAATTCAAACTCTTAACTTTAAAATGGACTAATGATGATGATTTTCTTCTTTAGAAAAATGTGAATCTTTACAAACAAAAATTTCTGTATCTAAAAAATTCTTGAGAACACTTATCATTGTGCCTGGCAGTTGATCATTTAATGTTTTCAACCATTCAATTTTCAAGCAAGCAAACAGTGAAAAATAAGCTTGCCAGCCCACTGTGAGCAAATCTTTGAATATATATATATATACTTTTTTCTAAAACTCAAAGATTAAAGTTTCTTTTACTTTTGATTAAAACTTAAAAATGTAATTGTGTTTTGCCAACCTATAATATGGATAATATAATGTAGATAATTCATTTTTCTTCTTCTTGTTTTATAGAGAAAAAACATTGTAATTGAATTTGACTTTTGTTAACAGTGTAAAGGGCTTACAATATATGTGTTGGCTGTTAGCGTTAGCAAAATGTAATAACTCAACAAGTATCATCAAGAAACTAATGAAAACAAACACTCTGCATGTTCATCAAAATGTCCAGTGGAAGGGGTTGAGGGTCACTCTGCCTGGTCTGATGTCAGCCCTCATATATCAACGAGTAAAGTCCCTATGACTTTCTAGTGGCATACAGCTGATGAGCTTGCTAGCCCACCGCTAATATGAGCAAAAGAGCGTCGCATGAACTTGTAGACACAGACAGACGCAGACAGACAGGAGCAGGTGGCGGGGCAGAGGAGAGGAGAGAAGGGGGCGTGGGGCTTGTTTTTCCTTACGTATAATTTTAGCCCCCTGGAGCATAAAGTAGGCTAAGCAGAGAGGGTGTCTCTTGCCTCTGTCACAGGATAGAAATAACCTGAACAGCGCTCTCCATTCCTCACCGCTGCCGTCACCGTGGGGAACTCAAAGCAGCCGTCGTCCACCTTTTTCTCTCTCTTCCACGCGTAAAAGAGGGAATGAGACATTTTTTTGATCCAACGGTGGGATGGATGGTGGTCTGTTTAGAGTCAGATCTGGAGCTTTTCTGACTGTATGTGTGTTTGTAGGTTAACAGATCTGAGTCGTCTGTGGGGATACCAGTAATACTTGTATACCATTAACACATTTAGATTGAGATGTAATGCATGCATCAGTCCCTTTAGAGATGATCTAAACCAACACAATGACCACTATGAATAGCAGCTTCCATAGTAAACCCAGTCATGACAAAGCCAGTGATGAATGGTCACGTAACTCATGGCATAGATGGTGACTTATGTCAGCCCGTCAACAATACGTCTCAACTCAGATCAAGGCCAAATACTTGGTCTCGTGTTGCTGCTTGCGTGTTTTTGCATCATCTCACCTCGCTGCTCGCCTTGCTCTGCTTCTTTGCATTGATGTTAACGGGCGTCTCGTAGACACTTGTGAATGTGTTGTTTCTTGGATTGTGTCTGGAGGGATGGGACACAAAAATGGACGTCATTTTGACACCAATTTCTTGGAAACACATGGGAGGTTGATTCTCCCTCCAAAACGGCCCCCGAATATAGGTTTTTGAGCAGTTTCGTGGATTTTGCGGCACTTACACGGAGCAGTAGGGCCTCTTCTTGTGGCTGACAAAGTTGTTGGCGGTGAGCACCATCTTACAGACGTCACAGTGAAAACATGCCTTATGCCAGTTCTGTCAGAGAAAAAAGACCACATTATTTTATAGGGGCTCTTACAGTTAAACTCAAAATTTATGATGGGTTATCATGTGGGGACGTAAAATGAAAATTAAATTAATAAGATAAGGCCCAAAATAAAGACAGTAATCACACAGCGTGATCTTCTAACTGGACCCGTTGACTTGTGCTCAAATATAGCTTTTATGTGACTGTTGAACTGTAGACGTCTTGTTTTTCCGTCTCACGCGAAGCAACCAGTCAGAGGGGTGTTTTCCATAACGCAGCAGTCAGTAAAATGTGCTACAACAGTTATCTTCCTGTGTGAATGCATTGTTACGAGTTTGAACTCAGACCCACAGCATACTCAAAATTTAAGCTTAAGAAATACGTCATTTTAAAAACAGTTTAGTTTCTCGCCAGATGCTGCGTTTGATTAAAGCAACCTCTGAACCACACCACACTGAACCATGTGTCACAGATAATACTGACACTTGGAATAGGTTGCCATAAGTTGTTTGTGTTTTTCTGTGATAAATCTCATGCATTTTAGGTTGATTGTTATTATGAAACATTTACACTTGCCTCAATTCACCTACAATTTCCCCTTTTGACTAATTTGTTGATTGACAAATACTAAATACCACAAATATTATGAAAGTCTGTACTCACATTGATCAGAATACTGACCTTTACAGCTCTTAAAACATGTTGGATTGAATGTTTCAGATTAAACTTTCAGTAGAAACTTTCTTTGGATCACATTGTTTCTGTGTTACCTGGTCAATGCAGTTGATCTTCTCGGCTGGGTAGACCACAAACCCACACCTGGCACAGGACTGCATGGTGAATCCTTGTCCCTTTCCCCCAAAACCTTCAGGAAAAAATATCAAAAGACGGGAACTGATGTGAAAGAAGAGTCAGGTCAGTCAGGCAGTTAAGAGTGTAGCGGAGGGACTGTCAGTAGACTCCCAGACAGCCGTGATAGTGCGTCTCTGTTGGTGGTAAACTTAGCTCTGTGTCCGTCCAACTTTGAAACTCTTTCTTACTTGACAGCATGTCCAATGATGGACCAACCCCCTCTCCTGCATCATGCTGGAGGACTGGTTGAGACCAGCTGTCTGTCTGCTTGGAGGAGAGAGAGAGACAGAGAGTTCAGATGTCACTGCATATGTGTCATGATCCTGAGTTGGACAGCTGGTTCAACTTTGGGCATCTAGTCCTGACGCTCAGACATAAAAGCGTAAAACATTTCACCTAGTAATAGTTTTACTTAGTCTTAATTGGCGTCATCATCTAAGTACGTTGAGAGGGGTTTTTAGTCACTCTACGTATAATCACAGAAAATAGCTTGAGGACAAGTGCGCAGGAAGAACTATGTAGATATGGGAGTTACACAAATCCTAAAAAAAAGTTCCTCAGGATTAAAGCTATATCGAGCCTAAGGAAGAACAGTGTTTAAATCATACAGCCAGCCATTATAATAAAGACCTTTAAAGCTGAAGATGAAGTTCGCCCAGGGCGTCAATGCAGGCTATGACCGCCACTAGCTCTATGTGCATGACATGAATATGAAAATCAATCAATCAATCTATTGTAGTTTTAATTTTAGAAACAGTATATGTAGGCTTCAATTTACTGTATTCTGGTTGTTATTGTCGTTTAAGAAACTTGCTGTTTTCGGTAAGAAGTGGGGATTGACTGAAATATGAATGTAATGGTCTCACATGTATATTAAACGTAGCAGACCTGAGTGACGCAGCGCTGAGACGTAGCGCTGTGACGTAGTCACGCTCCTTACTGTCCGCACTTCAATCTGAAAATACTTTCGCTTTCTCAAGTTTTCTACGGAAATGAAACTCGGTGAAATCTGCGGAGAAAGAAGGAGAAACAAACCGCAGCCAACTTGTGTGGAATACCGAAGCTGTCATAGCAAAAAAAAATACACGAACAACGGAGTGTAAGTTCACGCTGAAGTTGAAAATAGAAACATTTTCGCTGACGTGTTTTGGCTAACTAACATATGCTAATTGGACATTTAGCTAGCTAACGTTGGAATTAATAATTAAACGTATTAAGCTAGCGACTCAACTCGCTCTTAATGGTAAACTGAGCTTGCTCTATGTTTGTTTATACTGATTTAAACCCAGCAGTCTTGACGTCAGCAGTGATGGAAAGGAGGAAATAGTAATGTTCACGTTAGCCATAGCAGTAACTTAGCAACAGTATAATGTAACGTAAAGTGAACCTAAGATGCTAAATGTGTGTTTTAACTACAGATGGCTGCGGAACCTACTGGGCCAACTGAACTCGGAGGTGAAGCTGGTGAAGGGATGCTGACTGTAGACGAAACAGACGCCAAACCTGACCGCAGAGGAAGATTTCTGCTCTTTGGGTAGTGATTTCCTTTTTCACTGTGACGTTATTTAACGTACTGTATCTGCATGAGGAAATCCCTTAAATCCATGAGCTGAAAATCATATATGTGTGCCATTATTGAATTCGTGTCACGTTCACTTTAGTAGACCCTGTGTAAGAATGTGCATAGTTTACGAGTACTTTCTCTTTCATTATTATTCCCTCCCCACTCAACCTAGTTTATGAGTACTGTTATCTCACGACAGAAGGTTCAACACAACAAGAAATGGCTCCTCTTAAAACTGTAAGGTTTTTGTTTTTCATAGTTTTACCATCTGTTCTAATTCATTTGTGGGGAATTGAGAAATCTGTCCACAACCAGTTAGGGATGCAAGAAATAGGGATTTTTTATAACCGGCTATTTATCGGGAGCAGTGAAATGATATTGGAAAAATACAGACGAGACTATAAAGCCTAACTGCTTTCATAGACATTACAAGCATTATATCTACACACTCAGAATCAGAATCGACTTTATTGACAAGTAAGTTTTCAGATACGAGGAATAAACAATTCAAAAAAATAATTTATAGATATAATACAAATATAAATATAGATAGAGATAAACTCACAAGAAAAAGAACAGCAAGATGAACAAATCTTATTGGTGCTAAGGTTTATTAAATAATCTGTCTGAATGCTACATCTTAGCCTTTCTTACCATCAGGTGTGCATACACTACAACTACAGGTTATAAACTTCTTTCTAAAAGACAAAAATGTGAAATTATCTCATCAGTATCAGATGAAAGAATTTCCTATTGTGTATAACCAGATAAACATGGCGTATGTGTTTTGCAGCTGCAGTCCTGCATCTTTTGTGTGCTATTCTCCACTTAACTTCTCTGCACATTCCACTTGTGCCTCAACCAATCAAAACTTTTACAGTTGATGTTTTCCCATGATTTGACACTGCAACCCAGTTTGGGATAACCTACTTACTGTAGGACGAGGCACGTGAAGGCAATCTTAAACTCAATTTTGGTTCTGAAGTTATTCCTCAAGTGGCTGCTTAAAATTAGGTTGTTCTCCGACAGAGACTAAAATCAAGGATATTCAGTATGACATCATTGAGTCTGGGCCCTTTGACAGTGTCTTATACAGTATCTCAGTTTGTCTTTTAAGAGTGTGACACTGACTCACATGAGGGAGGAGCCTCGGGTTTATTCCAGTCTGATGCACAAGGTGGCACTGCGAACCTTTTGTAGAGGGGTAAACATTTGTCAGCTGTGTTTCTCCCAGACACTGGTGATTGGAAACAAAGCCTGTATGGTATTTAGCGTATTTACCGAAACTGTCAGGATAACAATGGACAGTTTTTAATGCTTTGTGTTATTTTAAAAAAAAAAAAAAAACATAATATAAGAAAAATTACTTTTCTCAATTTTTGATTTTAAACAAATTAAAGTGATTTTTAAAGCAGGATGATTTGTTTCAAGAAAAAAAAACATGACAGTGTAGTAAGCCTCAAGCAAAAATGTAAAACATTTGCTGGTCCCAGCTGAATAATTGGAGTCTTTTGGGTTTTGGATTGTTGGTTGGACAAAACATTACATTTATAGATGCCACTTCAAAATTGTAATCTCCATTTTTCACAATTATTGACATTTTAAAGACTAATCAATTAATCAATTAAATGTGAAATTCATCAGATTATTTTCTGGTTTCTTTACTCCTCTATGACAGTAATCTGAATATCTCTAGGTTGTGGACAAAACAAGATATTTAAAGATTTCGTCCATGACATTGGTGAACACTGACATTGTTCATAATTTCCTGACAGTTTACTGGCTCATCGATTAATTGAGAAAATTACCGATTGCAACAAGAAAAATATTTGTTTCAAGCCCTAAATACAGAAATTAGAATTATGAATATCCCTTTGGTTATTTGTATGTGAAGATGTTGAGCAAAGTGGTTATTTCTTAGTGATCAGTGTTTTTCAGTTGTACCCCTTCTAAGTTGAGGTGATGAGGCACTCACAGAATGTATGCCGGTACAGGTGGATTATGTGCCTGTCAGCAGAGGAACAACTTGTTGCCCTGTCTGACCTCAGCAGGGAGCGAGGCGCTGGGGCCATGTGTGAATAGGCCTTTAGAAAGCACTGGTGTGGTGGCGAGGCTGCTGACTCAGGGGGCTCACAGTGCGCCGCCCCTGTCCTCAGCACCTCAGCCCAGTCAGGTGTCCATCCAGTACAGAGAGCATGTCAGTATCCTAGCACACAGCCAAAAAATAAGCTGCCAGGTCTGGAGAAACATACTCTTTTGGGGGAAAAGAAAAGAAACGAGACAAAAACCAACGCATTTCAGATGCAGAGTGGCGTAGCGCTTAATGACGAACCCAGGTAAGACGGACACAGCCGCCTCATATTCCTCTTCATCCGTCATCCTGCCTGCTCCTCTTTCTGCCATGCCCAGCCCACAGGAAAACAGAGTTGCAGCTCTTTGCCCACCCTCACGCAATTGTTTGGTACGGTATGTTGGCACAATTTGGAGGTGGGAGGGGGGCTCAAAAAAGTTCTGGATCACATGTTTATTAGAATATGGCTGGGCTGCCTGTGAGTGTATGAGACTGTTAGTGCACATTGCTGTGTATTGTTCCTGTGCTTGAGTAACTTGATGACTAGGCTCTTCTGGAACAAGCCTGGATTTTCGAAGCCCCAATGGGCCACTGTTGGCTTAGGTATCTGGATGGATCTTTTGAAGAATGGAAATATGACAGGTCTGTGAGAATTGACACGGTTGGAAGTTTTTCCTCTCACTCAATCTACATTGATGTGGTTATGATTTTTTAATATCCGCATTAAGCAAAGATGTTCTAGTTTCCTCTTTGACCAGACGGTGGATTACTGCGACCAAATTTGGCTTTGACATTTATGCCTTATTTGAGAATGTATGTACTTTGACTTCTGAGTAAGTGGTTCCGAGTGTTTTCAGTTTGATGCAAGTTTTCCTTGACATTGAGAAAACTGCTATTTGTTGGAATGTTTTGGCTTAAAAGATAATATCATGTTGTGTAAGATTCAAGAATGTTTTCTTGAAAACGTTTTGCCTGCAAGACACAGCCAAGGTAAGAGTTTGTATTACTGAAGTTTTAGCCGTGCTCATGGGCTGAATTGAAGATAAGAAGGTTTACTTGTAACATCAAGGGGTTACTTTTGGTTTGGTCTTATTATTATTATTGTTATTATTAGGATTATGTTTATTTTTATGTTTATTGCTGGGTCTAAAAGACAGTAATGGAGGAATATTGTTTTAGATTTGATCTGTCTGTATTGTTTGCAATCCTGTTCAAATGCTGCTTTTTTTCTTTCCTTTAACAATGTTTATTTTGACAGAGATGAAAACAGTTTAATTAAGACACCTAATGTATTACTTACCTTTGGAATAGTTTTGAAGAATAATGAAATGATTAAAACTACCTTTCAGTCAGTGCTTTACTCTTGTAACCATTTTTCCTCAAAATAAGCTTCAATTTTGGATTTTGTTTCAGTTCCACAAAAACCCAACGGTGTTGTTTTTTTTCTCTGGGCCTGTTGTAGTCTACTCACCGGTTAGATTGAAGGAGTTTCAAATTAGTTTTGTCAGTCTATAGTATGTTCAGCTTAGATTCCAAGATCCAATTCCAACAGTGCTAACCCTAGACCCTCTGTTTCAAGTTTTAAGAATAGATTTGCTTGTAACACGCCTGTTAAATCCAGTTTGTTATAGGCATTGTTGTGCACTCGGAATCTGTTCCTATTGAAATCTGCGCACATTTCAATGTGAAGCTTACCATTTTCATATACCTATTTAACTTTTGCTCATAGGTCTCTTTCTGTCCTTTTAATTGTCTGTCTGGTTGGACTATTATACAGTGTTTTGTTTTTGCAAACCCTTCATACCAATTAACAATGGAATGACATTTATGAATAACATTTGTAAATAGGAATTACTGCCTTAAAGGCTTAAATTCAACTACAATGTTCTCTCTCATCAAGCTTTTGTGGCAGTTGATTCCAGCCCTTTTAACATACAAGTAGCACACAGGTAGCAGTTGTTCAATTGATCAACTGAAATTAAAACATTCTGCATTAGGTAAAGCTTAAAAGTAAATAGTATTTCAGGGGTTTAGGGTAAAGGTTGAATTGTAAAGAATGCTACCATGAGGTGTCAACTATCCTTGATAGTTTCTCTCTGATTTTGTTAGTAAGAAGAATAAGGATGGCCAGACGCGAGAGCAGGACTACTCTTCTGAAAGCCATTACAGAATTGTTTCACCAACATTCCAGTATAAGATGAGCCACCAGCGAGTGGGCAAGTGTATCATCATCAACAACAAAAACTTTGATGAGAAGACAGGTAAGGCAATCGTGTTACAAGCACATTGTGTACCTAATTCAATTAACTATACAAGTAGAATGTATTCTAAAAAGATTGTCTTGGCAGGGATGAATGTACGCAACGGCACAGACCGAGACGCTGGTGAGCTGTTCAAATGCTTCAAGAGCCTGGGCTTCGATGTCTTCATCTACAATGATCAGACATGTGAGAAGATGGAGCGTCTTCTCAGAGAGGGTAAGTAGTGAAATCGTTGTTCATACTGTGTTAATGCTAAAAACACTCACAGTTTTATTGTTCTTTCTTGGAGGGACATAAGACCATGGAAGATTTTTCCAAATGCCGGGTTTCTTTTCTCATACACTCATGCTTGCGTCTAGGCATACCATAAACATTTATTGGCCAAGGTACATAAAGCCAAAATGAATCCAGTCTAATCCAACTGTCCTGTAATGAATCCTACCTTTTAGCTTTTGTTAAACTTGTTTTTAGAGAGGTAGTGATTCAACTTTGTGGTCATGATAGAGGCTGTAGTTTGTGGTGCTGTTCAGTTGTATTTTGCTACTTTGTAGTGGTTCCATCAACATATTTCTATGATTATTTTGAAGCATGGCATAAGAAGGAAATGGTAAAAATCATTTCCTAGTTTTTGCGCTTGCTTAAGGTGTTTTTTGCCTTTTTGTGACATTTCAAAAGTTTGCTTTAAACTCACCTGACAATTAGATGGAAACACAGCTTATGAGAGCTGTTATTTCTAGTCTTTGTCTAGACACAGATAAACACCACTCAGTATAACACAATACAATTCAGCATCACCACATCTACAGACGTTGTATATGTATAGGTAAGATTTGTAGCCAGGATTTTGGATTTTACTCCTCTAATTGTAGCCATGTGTATCTTATAAAAGGACAATCGAGTATAATGATATAGTATATTTTTTGGAATAGCATTCTGCTACACTACTTATTAATGGGGGGGATGTGTTCTTTCATTTTAAGGTAAGAATCTCATTGTCAACAGAAATATTGTTTTACTGTGGATTAGTTATATTCCTACAAATACAGAACTGTTATGTGAAATTGATTTCCCGTTAACTTGTGTGATGTACATGGTGAAGTTACATTCGACATGACTACTTTTGTTTCTTGAAACTGCCAGGTGAGACAGCAGGAGGTGCTGTTGTAAAAGTAATTACATAAACCCTACTCAAGTGGCCACCAGTTCATATTTGTGGTGCCACTGATCCAGGAACTTGCAGGTCCACTGGCTGGATTTCATTACAAGATATACGAGTCACTTCTCAGGTCGTATGCCCTGAGGAAGATATGGTACAACATTTTAAAGGTTGCTGCACTGTGTATTTTGCCCACATCTTGAGTCAACATGGCGCCCAAAGAAGGCTTTCCTTACAACTACACTGTAGATGCCATGGAATTTGGTACAGCTATTTATGGTCCCCTTCGGATAAATCATAATTATTTTGGTATCAGTATTAGACCAGAATTTCCCACTATTACACAAGAACTATCAAAATCTGACAGACAAATTGTCATGAAGCCTAATCAGCACCTTAGCACTTTCTCCAGTGCAACCTTCCGGCTAACATGTCAAGTTGACACACAAAATATATGTCATTGTGGGCAATTTGCTATTGAAGATTCTCAGCAAATTTACACCCCTAAAGGGATGAACATCTCTGTGTGATTGTGTCAGGCAACATGCGGAGGGGTGTAGTGTTGTTACATTCCTGTGAGGAAACTATCAAGAAACAGCATATTTAAAATGATTACTGTAATATTTTAAGATTTAGAATCAACCATAATTAATTCTCATTCACTCAAAACTAAGTTTATAATTCAGGTGCAACCTCAAGGATCTTGAAGGACTAAATCAGCTTAAAACTGGACCAGTTACTGATGTTGCTCAGTAATTTAGAAATTTATTGAGGCCTGAGCCGAGCTAAGAGTTGAGTTTTGTTTGTGTGTGTATGGGTCAGCCTCGGAGGAAGACCATAGTGACAGCTCGTGTTTCGCCTGTATCCTGCTAAGCCATGGCGAGGAGGGCATGATCTACGGAACAGACGGAGCCATGCCCATCAAGACCATGACCTCAATGTTCAGGGGGGACATGTGCAAAAGCTTAGTTGGAAAGCCAAAACTCTTCTTCATCCAGGTACGAAGTCCTAAGGATGTTCATTTCTCATGACTGTGGTATGAAAAGTATAGCAACAATGTTATAGTTGTTAGTTAACTTTTTGATTTGTGTCAAGTTCACCACTTGGGACCCAAATGGACCCAAACAATTTAACATTAAGGGTTGTCTTTGTTGAGAAGATGGATTAATATAGCTGTCAGTAGTTCCCCATGGACAGATGATAGTTATTGTGTAAAACTTTGCCCATCTCAGCTTTTAAAAAAAGTAAATTTTTAATTGCTTCACCAGGTCATCGTTGAGAAAGCTACTCAGGATCACAATGAAATGTCATTTCATTTACTTCACCAGGCTTGTCGGGGTTCCGAATTTGATGATGGTATACAGACAGATTCAGGTCCACCAAACGATACCCTGGAGACAGATGCTAATCCAAGACATAAGATCCCTGTAGAGGCAGATTTCCTGTTTGCCTACTCCACTGTGCCAGGTAAACCACGGTTTTGAATGGAATGTCATTTAAAAGTATCAGCCACAACTTTAAAACCACAAACAGGTGAAGTTAATAACATCAATCATCTTGTTACAAAGCAATGTGCTATGTCATGGGGATGCCACTTTAACACACACAACCCAACCAAACATTGTTGCAAACCAAGGCACCATTTCCTATCTTTACCCCTCCCCCTCATTTTTGAGTGCCCCCTTGCACCTCAGAACAAAGTAACAAGAGGTAGTTGTTGAACTCTCCCCTTGTGAAATAGGAAAACCCTGCAAGACACATCATCAGTTGTCATTGGTGGGTTTTCTATAAACAGACTGGATTGGGCAATTCCAATATGGTGGTGATGTCTCTTGTGTTATTGTGGCAGTCCTGGTATAATCACAAAGCCACTTGACATTTATCTGATGCAGATAGAAAAGCATGGATGTTTGCAGTTTGTTCATGACTTCACGCTATAAATGACGTCATCAAATAGAGAAGAACATTGCTTCATTACTTGCCACTATCCGTGCTTTATAGGCTAACATTAGCAACTTGTGATCCCACCCTGCCAGTCTGCCAGAGCTGATGTTACCTCATGACAATTGTACACCCCAATGGCAGTGCCCACCCTAGCAGGACCACACTGCAAAAACTGCTCAGAAAGGGCCCAAGGAAAAGGACAAAGGGCATGGTGATGGTCGTGGTACCCATAGAGTGAGCAGCCAGAGCAAGTCAGATCCATGGAAGCCCCACCTTGCCAATGCACTGGTACAAGACGCCTCCAAAAGGTCCTGTTAGAATCTCTTGACTCTTCAAAAGTCAATTCCAATTCATTGTGGCTTCAACATGAGTGCCAGGACCCAAGGTTTTCCAGCTGAACGTTGCATTGTAACGAGATGATCAGCGTTACTCACTTTGCCAATCAGTGGTTTTAATGTTGTGGCTTATCTGTGCATATCATTTACACAAATGGAGTAAAAGCATTTTTGGTATCTTTAACCTATATAACCTGTATCAGTGATAAGACATGTCAGTTTCACTGCTGACGCATGCTGATTTTCAGGGTATTACTCATGGAGGAACCCTGGGCGTGGGTCCTGGTTTGTCCAGGCGCTCTGCAACGTCCTAAATGAGTTTGGCAAGCAACTGGAGATAATGCAGATCCTTACGCGAGTCAACTACATGGTGGCAACCAGCTTTGAGTCCTGGTCTGAAGACCCACGCTTCAGTGAGAAGAAGCAGATTCCCTGCGTGGTCTCTATGCTGACGAAAGAACTTTATTTCAACTGACCGCCAGCCTAACTGACCGTACTATATGAGACCACAGACCGACTGACTGACTGACCGACTGGACTGTTTCAGGCACCGACAATGCGGTCAAAGCCTTCAGGGATGATTCAGGCCCAGCAGGACACTGCACATTTGGAGCACATATGACATTTTGCATGTGTAGTTGGGCCCGAAAAACAAGCGACTCCGTTAAAATATTTACAGTGGCACTCCTCGTTCATGTGTTGATGGTGAAACTTCTTCTTCTTCAGGTTATTCTTCAGAATAATGGCGTCACATTTGATCTGATCTCTATATTTTTTGACAGGCATTGTGAAATATCCATGTTATTCTACCAGCCCAGAAAATTTGCTGCCAGTTTTTTGTGGGCTCGGGAATCATATCTGAATATGTGTCTCTCCATTTTCCCAGCATTTGCAGTAGACGTTGAAAGGAACTGATTAGAGTGGACAGAAGTCTTCAGGCTAAACTTGGTTCTTGGATATTGCATGACCACCTAATATAATTGACATTCGATGTTCTGAGAGAAGTCTCTCCAGGAACAGATGAACACACTCTAATACATTCAGACAGTATACAATACTCTGTCACTATTACACAGTGAAATAAATTGGAAACCATGTGACAGGTACATTTTTACTAGCCTTCCTGAATCTGTCCTATCCTTTGATTTGTTTTATATGATTTTGCAAACATGGCGCAAGTGAGGGCTCTTTTGAGATGCATCAGCCAGTCAATAGAAATCCTGAATAGAGTGATTCCAAACTATTTGATTGCTATAGGAGAGACATATGGTAAGATGGGGGGGAAAACAACATCTGGAAAATGGATCAGATCAGTTTCAGCTATCTGTGTTTTAATGTTTTCAGCTGTCGATTGTCCAAAAAAAGCAACTAAAAGACAACACTCCTCTGAGCAGAGACATGTGACGGTGCTTTTTGCCAAAGGCTCAGTGTCTCAGCCTTCCTAGCAAGTTTAAGTTGGTAGCAGCACGCTGGCATCCTCAGGTTCTTTAATGTCCCATGAAGTGGGTAAATGTAATGTTAAAGACTGTCATATATGTAAGGCTAGGAAGGTGTGATCTTTTGCTGTGTACTGCTTAGTTATATGAGATTTCAGGTCAAGTGCGTAGTATATAATCCACCAAGGATTATTTGCAATTTGCCAGATTTCTCAGCGTGATGTTGGAGACTTCACTTGCACGTTGTTCAAACGAGAGCGAGTGAAGTTCATGTATTTGCACATGATCAAAATTACGCACTCGTCTTATTAGTCAGGGTCCAAAAAATCAGTTTATGAATTTCCCTTTTTTAATCTTTAAAGTTAAGACATTCCACTTCGATACCTTTGGTAGATAATAGGATACATGCTGTAGCGATTTTTACACCAGAAAGAGAACTGAAGAATGTCAAAAACTGTGTCATAAATTTGGGAAATATCATATTGTAAAGCTGGACGAGGGCCCAAAGCACAAATGCCACATCCTTTCACTGTATATTAGTGTTGTATATTGTCATTACATACACTTCAATGTAAGAACTACCCAGCAAGGTCTTCCTATTGTTATTTTTAAAAATAAGTATTTGATTTAGAAAGATTTAAAATCCCAAATTGTAAAATAAAAAACATATATTAATTGCTTTTATACATTATTTTAAGCACTTAGTGCACCATGCCAAGTTTTTAAAAAAAACAATATTGCAATAAATTAGGTTATAGATCATATCATTGAGTTATATGCTGACATCTAAAATACATATTTTGAATACCATAGACATTTGCTGAAGGTCATTACAACTTACACTTAGTTTGTTTCTGCAATTTCGCTGTGTTATCGTTAAGTCTGTCAATCACAGAGGCAGCTATTACTGGTGGTGACGTCAGAACATACACAATCCACATGTCCGCAATACACTCTCACTGTTGCTGCAATGTTTTTACATTGTTCACATGATTGCATGTGTCAGTAACTTCGGGGAAAAGTTCAGCAATAGCTTTAATTTGTCACTATATTTTCCCCGTTTCACTCCTTGTATTTCTTTTTATCAGTTTTTTTTTAATTACACTCTTTCATATTATTTATAAATGCCAAAGTGTAATCAAGACTGGGTTAAGTTAAAGACATGTCCCATTCTACAACCAGTGCACTTGTTCAATACAGCCACAACTCTTGAATCCTGTCGACACATGGATCTCTGATCAGTGATGTGGTGCCTAACCTGTGCTGAAAGGAGTGTTTGCTCCATTTGTTTTGGAATGGAATTGAAGAAGGGAAAACTTTATTTTTATGGGTAAAAATTTTAAATGCTTTCCGGTGTTAAATGCTGTTGTCCTCAGGAATATATTTGAAAAGATTTGGAAAAATGAATGAATGAATGAATTACATTGAAAGTATAATCTGGCCCAATTTTTTATTTTTTATTTGGGGCAATACCTTGTTTAAATAACTTAACAAAAAACAGAGGAATGCTTATTGTAAACATTTTATTGTATTAAACATGAAGAATTTATAGTGTAATGAGTTGTGTGTCATTTTTCTTGCACATTTGTAAACACAGACCATATATCGACAACACACTGCTGTTTTTTTAAGACAAGGAAGATGTTTGTAACATGGCAATGAAAACACTTCGTATCACAAAGATTGACATTACAATATGGCTACACTGATTAACATTAGCTCATGCTTTAATAAGCATTAACTAAAAGTTAATTAACAGATGACTACTGAAGTAATTTACTAATGGTGTAATGGTGTAAAATATTAATTATTCATTCAATGCATTATGTAGATGTTATCATTAGTTAATGTAGAAATAAGCATTAACTAATAGTTAATCTCTTAAGCAACGGTTGTTATTTAATTGTTAGGTAATGTGCATTGCTGCATTAACTAATGTTAAATAATGTATCCTTACTGTAAGGTGTTACCTTTTAGGAACACAAAAACCTTAGCTATTTAGAAGTTTTTGTAAAAACATCCCTGATGTATACTCACTGTCAGGTTAGATTTTAACCCATCTATACTAATAGGCAACAAATATCTTCAGCTTTCTGTCAACACTTAAAGGATTAGGTTGGCTATATACATGTTTAGCAACTATCAAGAAAAAGACAAAGACCGGCAATGAATTAATTGACTCAAAGATAATCACTTATTCTTTCTTAATTAAATTGGCAATAGACACGTTTTCTGCTTCAGGATATCATTATGATGTAATTCATAAAGGGGGGCAGGGCATGTTGCCACTTTAAAGACTTGCTTTCTCTGCCAACTCTTAAAAATAAGCAACCTTGTAAAAATAAATGCATTGCCACAGTATGAAGGTCATATTGCCTTTTGTGTGTCGACTGTAAAGACAACAAGGATGACTGAAAATAAGCTGCATGACATGTGAATCTAAAATAGACACACTAAAAATTCCTTTAGGCAAATTTAGCCTGACACGCAAAGCGTCCAGAGCTGATGCTGTGTTACGAGTTAAGAATGTCAGATCAGGCGATGCGCATGCCCCTCAGCGCAGTGCGTTCCTGATCATTCCTGCCCCATCCCTCCCGCGCCATACCTCAGAGAACAGGGGCCGATCGGGAGGCATCGCAGATCTTAAGGGACTTCCAGTTTGTGCCCCCGTTGTCATGACCGGGACACAATGCTTGATGCAGGTTGTCAGTGAAGGTCCCAGTACAGAAGCAGTGGAGGGGGGTCATGGTGTCAGCTCCTAGGAAGCACACCAAACCCCCGGGGAAGCTACAGAACACCCCAATACGAGTGAACGACTTCCCTGCCAGCAGAGGCAGCTCATGTTGGACACCATTGTGCCAGGCTGTGTAGTCCCCATTAAAGTATTCCACACACCAAGACTCTTTTCCCCGGCCCAGCCAGGAGTCCTCCTCGCGGCCCTTGCGCGGGATGCTCGGGTAGGTGAGCCCCAGCTCCCAGTAGGTCTTCCCACCCACCTCCACCTCCCAGTATTGGTGGCCCTCGCTGAAGCCCTGCTGGCTGACTACATTTAGGGTGGTGTTGAAGCGGGAGGCAGTCTCTGGTACATCCTGCCAGGTGTCAGTGTAGGTAGCTGAGTCGCCTTTGGGAGAGATGATCAGCTTGGGGTGGGCAGTGTCAGCGTCGAGGACGACATCTGCAGCATCTGTGTGTGAGAGACATCAGAAATATTCAGTGTCTTGTGTGCCAGATTTTACAGATGAGTTATCATGTTCTCCACGACAAATTGACAAGCAAACAGACACTTAACGCAAATGGCACGCCCTGAGCTGACAGGGATTATAACCCTTGACATAGCTAGGAGCACATGTCAATCTACCTGTTATTTAGGGTGAACTCACAGCTCTGAAACAGTTTCTTGGTGACGGGGACCTGGGATCTGATGAACAGCAAGAGGTTGATGGTGAGACTCAGCAGTTGTTTGTTCTTGAAGTCATCCACCTGAATCAGGTCAGGGTCGGTCGCCTTCAGAGTCTCAGATATTCTGATTTCAGACACAACCAAGAGTTGAGACCTCAGATTGAAACAATGTTTTTTTAAGCAACAATAACCCATGTTGTGATGGATTTCAGTAGTATTAATAAGTATTAATCTATACACTATATTCGAATGAGAATGACAGTGCTACACATAATATAAATGTCCTAACAACACATTATATTAGGAAGATATGCATGAAACAGAGCTATTGTTTTTTTACATTGTATTTTGTTTCCAATTTTTGTTCTCGCTTCAGTTTAGTTTGACTAATAGGCAACTACGAATACTAGACATTTTCTGTAAATTTTTATTTTATTTCAGTTAAATAATCTAGTTTCAGTTCTCCTTTTTTTTTATAAAGTCAAGTTTTTATGTCATTCTGGTTAACTAAAATGTTTAAATGTTTTAGTTTTGTAGTTTAGTTTAAGTTAACCTTGAAAACGTTGGCATGGAAGAATTTAATAATCACTGAATTGAACTGCAATTTGTGCTTTAAGCGTGATCAGCTGTTTTCATTTTGTCCTTGATGGCCAAGGAAGAACTGCTTATCGAAATAACATATCAGTAGATTTCTGTAAATGAGAAACAGACTACGAGCGGTAAATTAGATGTTCCAGACAAACTACATAACTTGAATCAACTTCTGCCAAGAGAAGAATGTTTGGTATGTTTTGGAGCTGTTGATGCCCTCAGATCTCAGAAGTGTATTTTTGGTACCTCAGAAAGCAGGTACATACCTTTTTTCTGTGTCGACGTTCTGTAGAAGACATGACAAGAACACATCATACTCAGCACAGATTTTGACAAACAGAAACATAGATTTTGTGCCCTACTGCAGGTTGAAATCAGAACTTTTCAATATCTTTATGTTTACCTGAATGTCAGTTTCCTGTTTTTTTATCTGGGCAGCGATGTTGGACAGCTCCTGGTCCAGCTCCTGTGTGAGGTGGTAGCACTCCTCTATCCTGTCCTCCACCAACTTCTCCGTGGCCTCGTGCTCAGTGTCCAGTTGGGTCAGTGTGATCCGAAGATCCTCATCTAGAACTCGCTTCATGTCCTCATACTTCTTTGTGATGTTTTCCTTCGCTGTGTCGGTTTTTTTCTGAGGTTTAAGGGTCAAATTAATTTGTAAGGGCAACAAGGAGAACAGGTATACAGCAATCAAACTGTAATCCACTGACAACTATTTCACCTGTTTTCAGGAATGCAATGTAGAATAAGATTATTTAACTATTGATATTATTACTATTATTTCCTTGTTGCTGTAAGTGGAAAATGCTTGCCACTATTTTGCTCAACTAACAGTCCAAAACCAAAAATTAGCAATTTACTATCATAAAAGAAGAAGAAAAACAATAGATCCTGCTGGAACGTGGACATGTGTGAGATTATTGGTTGAAAAAATTATTTTAAAGGACAGTTCACCCCAAAGCCAAAATGACATATTGTTCCTCATACCTGTTGTGCTATGCATCCACCTGAATTGTTTTGGTGTGAGTCGCCGAATTTTTGAGATATCGGCTGTAGAGATGTCTGCCTTCTGCAATATTACTGAACTACATGGCCCTTGTTTTGTGGCTCTCAAGGCTCAAAAAAGGAAGGAAAAAAATCATGACCTGGTTACTCGTGACAACCCACAGACCTTGTTGTTAACAGTTTCATGTTGCTAGTTGTAGCTAACTTAGTTAACTAAGCTAGCTAACAATACAGCTCAGCCTTGGAGGACACCATCAATGTTTACACTGTCACAAGCATTAGCCTCTCATTCATGAACACATGCAGCTATCTTCTGTGTGGTGTTATGGTGTAGTTTTGTATAGAGTAATGTAAGCTAGCTTAGTTTGCTTAGTTAGCTAGCCTCTCATTCATGAGTAGTTGGATGCTCCCTTCTGCGCAGTGATACGGAAAGAAAATAGATCCTACGTTAAACACCTTGAATGTAAGTTTGTGGATTATCTTGAGTAACCTTGTCAAGATTTCCGGAAAGAGACATTGCTGTTGTGTCTTTCAAATTGTAGCCTATTTTTTGGGCGCTTTGAGCACCACAGGCCAAGTGCTATCTAGTTCCATTAAACTGTAGAACATCTCTACTGCTGATATCTCCAAAACTCTGCAGCTCACATCACATGATAAAGGTAAACACTAAAACACAGCGTCACAATAACAAACGTGAGGCAAAGTCAGCAAACTAGAGAAAACAATCTGTCTTTGTTACTTTAGCAAACATTAGTTGCTATTTGCAAATGTGAGCTAACATTAGCCACCATAAGCTACAGACCAAGTCAGGCTGTAGATGGAAAATCCCTGCATGTAATCAACTGAGAAAGGGTGTGTTTTATTTCTTAAGACCGAGCTCTTCAATTGAAAGAGGAATAATGTCCTATTTCCTCTTTCAAAACAG
This sequence comes from Spondyliosoma cantharus, assembly GCA_900302685.1. NCBI lineage: Eukaryota > Metazoa > Chordata > Actinopteri > Spariformes > Sparidae > Spondyliosoma > Spondyliosoma cantharus. Next base: position 15,472 of record OMLP01015270.1, on the reverse strand, counting down.
ACAGTCTCGCTTTGAGGCTGTGGCATGTAATGTATTTTTGATTAAGGGGTGAATTGCCTCACAGATTAATTTCCTGCCAAAAGACTACACGGTTGAAATTGTATTGTTCCAGCACTCGAGCACATTGTGTCAGGCCCATACGCGACAGTTAAACTATCGACAAAATGAGTTGAGAGCACAAATTCTGCATAAAACAAAAAACATTTCATGTGGAACAAAGAAAATGCTTTTTCTGATGGAAGAGTACAGAAAACGGCAAGCCACAACGGTGCAAGAGGGACGGGCAGAATAAGTGCTGTTCAAAAGCACATTTCAGGAATTCATAACTCGTTTAACCTTGTGGTAAATGTGCCACAGCAGCAGAAGGACGTACTCTATGTTCCACCACGGTCGGACAAAATGAAGAACAGGCACTGACAGAACAACGTGGGCCGAGAATCCTGTTTGTTTATTTAATACACTCAAATTCAGACTGTCCCTGCCAACATTTATTAAATTTCATCCTGACCCTGAATTTTTAGGAGGCATACAGACTCCCGATCACCAAGATTTCCACCACGTAGCTCTTCAGAAGAATGACATGATGCCAGAGAACAACCTGTACAGACAGCAGAACACTTTGTGATGGACTTACTGTTATCTCCACCTGCTTGGCCGCCAGCTTTTTCATCCTGAAAGCAATGGCATCTCTTTGTCTCTGCAGGTGCTGCTGGTGTTTCAAGAGCATTTCCTTTGAAACGGGCAGAAAACATAACGAGAATCAAAAGGAAGATATCACAGCCATGTAAAAGGAACAAACGCTAACGGTGGTGGATCAATGGTGTCATTGGTTGTGGAAGCGCTTACTTCATTTGTGGCTTTCCCTCCTACCTTACTGTACATTTTCTGTAAAGCCGCGTGGATTAAACTCCGCTAACCGGTGTCAACACGACCACGAGGGGCTTTTATAGGCCTGTGTCAGATGTGAAAGGCGTCGTTGTAGGAGGGAGGGGGGAGAGCAAAGCGGCCTTGTTATATCTGTCCTGGTGCTCTTGGAAGCACGTGCCTCGTTTTATTAAGGAGCGAACATGAATGTGAACTTTGAAGACATGAACGAGGTCTCAGGCAGAGAAGGGCAAATGGATGGGCAAGTTGTCAGACCTGAGGAAGAGTTATTCCACGTCCTACTAAACAAGAGGTCTATTTTTACCCACCTGACACTGGCCTTGATGTATGTGTGCGAGTGTGTGTGTCCTTGTGGCCTACGTGTGCATTTGAGGAAGTTTATGAGACATTGATGGCACTTTTAAAGCTCATAGACGATGCAGACTCAGTGGTTTTTCACAAAAATGTCAAGTGCGCGGAGTGATTTACGAGGGCGTCGCATCTTTGTCCCTGACGCAGTTAAATAAGTCTCAGCTGACGGCTGTTTAAAATTTTTACCCCGACCCAGGTGGCCTTTTATATGCACGGCAAAAATGTGCAAGGAGGGAGAAGTGAAATGCAACAATGGCGACTGACTCACCTCTGTTGACGTCACAGTCCACAAAACGTTTCTGGAGCGTCACAGCAATAAAGCATTGTGGCATTCTCCTGAACAATTGAAATAGACGGGGACCTGCGAAGCTGTGTCCTCAATATGTCCTCAAAAGAGACGTTAGAACAGTTGACAAACACTGGACATTAATAAACACACACAAAAAACCTGCTTCTATAGTGTGTTATAAACCACTAATTCAGTGGTCATATGGTGATAAAGTGTCAAAAGGAGAAATGTGTAAGAATTTTAGTTGTAACCATTCAATATTAACTAGAAATAGCTATCCAGGGCCCATCCCGGTCCAAAGCTCCTGTCACCATAAACACTAATACACCCTGATACCCAGTCAGAGCTGCTAGCTGCATGGCTAACTGAGCTAGCAAGCTAAGGGCAGCCACAGTTGGCAGCAGTTAGCGTCTACTCTGGTGATATGTTGTCCTCTTTGAGTTTTTGAGTATGACATTGACAGTTGACCAATTCTTACATATTGCACCTTTAAAGTGTTACTCATAAAATTGTCACATTATCATTGTATTATACTTTGTATTGGTTTGTTTTTTAGGCAATAATTTGGAATAAACAAAAGAAAAAAGGGGAGAAAAGTTTGGCATTATTAAGATTTAAAATTTGAATTAGTACAAACATATCTACAGTTGTGTTAATTAATCAAAACTGTTATTTATCTGTTTGGATGCCTTAAAACAAACATTGCACATTGTAATTATTTGACTTTCTTTAAAGGCTCAATATGTAAGAAGCGACCAAATTTACAACCCCAAAGCGTCAGTATATGACAAGCTGGGAATCAAAAATCAACTTTCCCACATATGACTAGCAAACTAATCCAACCCACTTAAGAATCTGCTGTCCACCACCTTTGTGTTTTGATGTACCACTTAAGCTATTATTATATTAGTTATTCTGAATGCTGCTGACCTCATCTGTCCCTAAAATGTTATATGATCTCCTTACTGATGACAATTTGCTGTGTTTCTTCTCTCAGCTTCCCTCATCAGTCGTCATCACCCTATTACAAATCATCTGTCAAAAGTTGGCACCAGAGCTTTTCAAAAGTGGTGCAGTAAAGTGGACCCCGGACAATCTAAACAAAACATTTTCTCTTGTAAAACTGAAGGAAACAAAAGTCATGTGTGCACTGCTGTTTGGATGTGATTTTAACCTGTTCATGCCATATTATTATTTTTTTTTTTCCAATGAAAGAGTGAATATTTTCCGGTGTTTTTCCGGATGCAACACTTTCCAGAAGGAGCTGCGGGGAATTCTGCAGCCACACGACACGTCAGGTAGACCTTAAGAGCAATTGAACCGTGGAACCAGAAACACCAGTTCCGATCTGAACCTCTTGTTATTATTCAGCGTAACTTCCCGCTCTCTCACCAAACAACCCTCATTTTTAGACAGACAGAGGTGAGCAGAGTCTCTGAACAGGTGCTCCACAGGTGAGATTATTCTTCTGTTTTGATCTGGTGTATTTAGTGACTTGTTTATTAGTTTGATTAATAGTCTTTTACTTTTTTTACTTTTACAAAATGCAATGCTGATCCCTCTGGCTGACACATGTTTGGCTCTGTCTTAGTGATTGTTAACAATGGCATGGTAGGAAGAGAACAATGAACATTCATGAGTTTTAACACTGCTGAGATGCTGTAGGTTTATTCTTTTTTTTCATCGTTGCACACATGCTTTTACAGCTTCGTGTGGCTTTTTGTTTGTGTGTAACAGCTGTATTTCATGCTCTGCTTTTCAAAGAGGCATTCATCTATTTTCAGATCCTCAGTTGTTTGTCTAACACTGTTTCCATCTAGAAGTTTTAATGCTGTTTGGAGGGACAGAGATTGATTGATTGATTGATTGATTGTTGTCCTGCGTTGGTTTTTGTTTAGGTGTGGTGTCACGATGCACAAGACCATGAAGAACACAGGTAGAGTAACGCATCTGGAAATCTGATTTATGGTCTGATGAAGGTGTCTGGTAGTTTGGTGCAGCTCATGGGGAAAAAAAAACTTTTCCTTTAAGATTAACGATTAAAGTTTCGAGGAAACCTGTAATCTGCTGATGCAGCAATGTTGTACATGTTAACTGATCTGATCCGATCAGCAGTTTGGGGGGGGGGGTTAAATCATTCGTTTAAACCACAGCTCTTCATTACTTGTTCATTCTCGCATTTTAAATCCTTTCGCTAGTTTCCCCGAAGAGCAGAATAGAGATTAATGTAAACAAGTGTGGTTTAAGCAAACAATTACGGAACAATGGGCTTTTCTTTTGCACACAGGTGGAAGTGCGGTGTTCTACACGCCAGCTGCAGTCACGACAGAGATCAGATCAGGATACCTGATCAAGTCTCCTCCACCAAAAAAGCTGAAGTCAGAGGTAACAGACTCAGCACTATATTCAATGTGGGCAATACATTTTCAGCTTTTTATGTAGTGTTTTTAAATCTCAGTTCATAATTTTATCATGTTTCTCTTGCAGAAATCGTGGAAGAGGCGGTATTTTGTGCTGTTCAAAATCAGTGAACAAGAACACCAACTGAAGTACTTCAGGAGTCCAGAGGAGAAGGACAGGCCGCTCGGAAGGATAGACTTAGAACAGTATGTCTAATCAAAGCTCATGAAGCAACATGTTTTATCTCTTCATGAGCCTATGAGTATATAATCAATAGCTCTTAAATGAAAAAAAAATGCAGTTACACCAGCTTTGTTTTTCAGCGTAGATGCCCTTTATCACTAAATGTTGTGTCATTTGTGTCCCTCCGTCAGGGTCTCACTGCTGTATCTGAGCCCTCAACAACACCAGAAATGGGGATGGATCCAGAAGATCTTCAAGTGCTCTGCGTCCTCTGTGCTCTGCATCAAGGCTTCCGATCGGGACTACTTCCTCGTCGGGGAGAGCAGGTCAGGCAGCTTTGTTTCTGCAGGAGATATAAAAGCACTGAGATGGAATTTACAGCTTCTTACTGACTTCCATGCATTTAATATGCTACAGTAAAAACTCCTGAAATATCAGCCTTGAGACAGAAAGAAAAAAGACTGAGATAAGAGTTAAATAATCAAAAATACTTTTCTAACAGATGTTTGATCACCAGTAAATCATGTTGGTGTTGATAACCAAGCTTTACACTGGACGGTGATGTTAGAGCCCTTTTCTGATTTCCTTGATGTCGTCGGCCGGGGGGGCAGTAATGGCTGACTAAGGTTGCATGGAGCAATAGGCATTGATTTGACCGTCAGACAAGAGAAGATGCTAATTCTATCGACCAATAAAGTAAAAACAGTCAACCTTTAAAATCATATCGCCCGATCAGTGAAAACTGTTTAGATGTAGACAGTGTTGTGGGCTAGAAGATGCCACTAAGACACGACCAAGACCAAGGCAGGACGAGATCGAGTCAAGACCAGTGAGTCCCACAAAAAAAAATGTGGAACCATAGGCTCCCCTCTACTGACCTATTTACCGTGAGAAATGTCTTCATAAGATAATCACAAAGCATCGCAGAGGTGAATATTATGTGTGGGATGTTTTAGCTTCAGCCTGACACAATGCAATTGTTTGTGCAGGCATCAGGTTGCTTGTCTTCCCACAGAAACCATCAATAGGTACATTTTTGAGTCAAACTATAATTCAATACAGTGACATCCCTGCAGTGGTTGTTGATGTAGAGACAGCTCATCTTCCCTGATGATGTCGCACTCAAAAATTTGTCCCAATGGCTTCACTGACCCACCTTGTCTGGTATGAAAACAAGCCGTTCCTCCAAGACGCAATCAGATGCAAGCACCTATCTCTTACATACATACATTACAATTATTTTGTCATTTGTTCTAACATAACGCCCCAACACTGGCTGTGATTTGAGGGATATTTGGAAATGAAGAATGTCAAAAACCTCTTTTAGAATCTCAAGAGTCTGTTATCAGTTCTCTGCGTATCTGATCACAGTAAGCAGTGTATTTTTCAAAATAAAGTTCAACCGCAAACCATTTTTCTCTCACTAAATCTAGTTCATTATACATATATTGTCATGTTTGGTAAAAATGAACCCAAATGCAACACTCTGGGCAGGCGGTAGTACGAAAAACGGGGTAAAATAAGTTTAAGTTTAAGTTTATTTATTTTGCAGGGACAGTGCACATTAATTAACATCACTGTAAATGTGCCAATGTTAGCCAGAAGGCTAATTTTAAACTGTTGTCCCTTGGCCAGAAATTGGGTTAGCCATAACAAGCTGAATCCAAAAAAAACAAAACGAACAGACCAAACTAAATACAAACCAGGATGACACGAAGAACAGAAGCAACACACTTAGGCACGGGGAGCAAACATCAAACAGGAAACTACTAAACTAAAACCCAAATCCGTGACATGAATGCAGCCGTTTAAATCAGCATATAGCTTTCAAAAGAGTCCGGTTGAGGATTTCTTCAATAACGGCAATGAGAAGATAAATAGGCTCAGATACATTTATTGCATTCAAATGTGAAAATCTGTGATCACAGTTCACAGCTGGGCCGTCAGTCCTCTTCTCAAGGCCCCACGCTGACACTTTCACAGCGCCTCATAAAACACTTCCCCTCCGCCCTTTACAACACCGACTATTTTTGGCGTTTCTATCAATCAGGGAGAAATGACAATGTTGTTCTCCTGTTCAGTAATAACGGTCAATCAGCCGAGAATTGGCTTTTTTCTCCCCGTTCCGCTCGCGCCAATCTGTCACCACACGTCACCGCTTCCACTTGATATTTGGATTACGGAATTGAATTTTTAAAGTAAATGTAATGGCCGTAATTTGTGTAAGATTAGTTTTTATTTTTGTTAAGTGTTGCATATGCTCCTCTTGTCTTTAGCGAGGAAGCGGACGGCTGGTTCTCTGCCTTGTTTGAAGCCCTGAAAAACAGGCCTCATAAAGTGATGACTGCAGAGGTACATTTAAATTTGAGTTCTTCCATCAATCCTTCGTATTTGTTCACCTGCTTTGTCGCTGTCACTCACAATCTTTTTGTTTTTCTGCTAAAGGAAATTTCTAGTGGGCCGTCAGCACCTGAGGTAAAAATATTTGTACATTTGTAGTATTTGTCTTTTCCTCATCAAGAGGGAAAATGTATTTAATGCTTATACTTTGCCAAGAGTTAGGCGATAAGATCAACGCCACTGCTCATGGGGGCAAGATACATTTGAACCTGGGGCCCACAGCCAGTTAGCTTAGCCTAGCATAGCAGAAAGACCGCAGCGACTTTAAAGCTCATCACTCAGCATGTTTTATCTTGTTATTGTTGTTTTTACATGTACAATTTTTGTGCAGATTAAGCAAATGTCATACAACACGTTACGCAGTTAGCTGACACACAATTTTGTTATCTTTTAACAGAGCTAGGCTAGCTGTTTCCCACTTGTTTCTAGTTATTGTGCTAAGCTAAGCTAAGCTAAGCTGCGATAACAGACTGCTAGTTGTAGCTACACAGGCCGGTTTACTGCACAAACATCAGAGAGATATCAATCATCTTATCTGACTCTTGGAGAGAAAGTAAGTATTTTATAATCCGTCCACAATGTGCACGTAAGAAGGTGTATCATCAAATAGGTTGCCTTATTCTTAAATATTGCTTTATTTCCTGTTATTGGCCTCCGCCTCCATTGTTACACTTTAAAATTCTCAGTCATAGTTCGCACAGCGTACCGAACACTGTACATAAACTTTAACTGTGCTTATCAATCGACTCTTCATCTCTTCCTGCTTTACCAGGTATCAAAACCTGTTCTGTGGAGAAGGACTTTCTCCATCCGGTGTGAAAAGGTTGGTCCGTAAAGCTCTGCACTGTACATTTTCACTGAGATCTTCTAATTTTGTTCACAAAGAAAACTTCCTGCTGTCAGATTAATGTGAGAAAATAGCCCAGTCACATTAATATTGCACATATGGGTGCTTTAATATGTGTGGGGTCTTTTTATTCTTTTTCAGGGAGAGTCGAAAGGTCGGTCCATGTCTGATCCGTCCTCGGACGCTTTGGATAATGTCACCAAGAAACCAAAGGTGCAACATCTTGTGATTAGTAAACACACTGATAATGATTCAGACAATTAGTTTGGGTTATTGGAACTTGACTTTACTTTTAGAGTGCCTTATTGCTTTCTGATTGGCTGGCAGGATGAAGATTACGTCAAAAGACGAGCATCGGAGCCAATCTACGACTATCCAAGATCCTTGACAAGGAAAATACAAGTAGGGCTATGACTTACAATCATCTTCAATATTGATTTATTTCACAATTGTTTTCTCAGTTTATTTGTTAAATATATCTATCTTAACTTCTTAAACAAAATATAGTAATAATAGTGTTTTTTCCTTCATTAATAATGTGCAACAAGGCTGAAGAAAATGATGACACTCGTCGCAAGAGCTTGGACTCAGTGTGAGTGATAATGTATTGATCTGATGCATTTATTTGCTAAATTGATCCTCAGCAGCTTTATATTAACTTCTGTTCAAAAAACACATGCTGGAATTTTTGCTCCTCATTTCTGCATCATATTATTTGTTTGTCCGTCTCTTGTAGATATGAATCGATGATGGAAGTTCAGCTGACACAACAGCAGCAGTCTCAGGCCGCGTAAGTTCGATTTATAGCGCAACATCATCACTTAAAGGGGCACTCTGTAGTTTTGGGGAAGAAATTTTAATCGGAACAAAAAGATCTTCATTGACTGAGTTTTTTTTAAATGCCTAAACAAAGTAAATGAATAAACAAACTGACCTAAAGGACAACACAATTTCATACTGTTTTACTTTGTTTATATGTGGCGGACCCTGCCACCTTTCTAGCTTGTCGTGGGGACCTTATTTTCCTCTGAGAACAGCTTGTTTATTCAGTTAACATAAATATCTCTGAGTTTATAACCTCATTAATATGGTTAACATTACCATTTTGAGTTTTCCCAAACTACATATTGCCCCTTTAAAAGAACATTTTTCCCTAATAAGCATAAATAATCACTGAATATTGTTCAAATTGATCGAAGCTCATTGTGCCACATCCTTTCAGGGACCGTGAAGTTGAGAAGGCGACCCTGATGAGGTCCGTCACTCAGGTGTATGAGCGGCTGAAGACGCAGATCTCTCCGCTCCCTACATTCAACGAGGAGAAAGGTGAAGACAGGTACAGATCTCAGATTGATCGCAGAGGTTGTTCTTTCTGTGTTTGTGTGCCATGTGCGTGTTTTTGACACTTCACTTTGTCTTCGGCGTCACTGCCCTATGCCCTCTGTGTAGCATGTTTTTGTCAGTGCCCTAGATACCAAAATAGTTCACTCATCAGACGTGAACCGCAGCCACGTCTGGCTCAGACAACTAGAGTGGCAACAAAGAGGGTGTTATTTTTAAAAAGCTGTTTAAGAAACATTCCAGGATCAGTCAGGAATCCAAAATGGGCAGCACCTCAGAACCGGTTCAGCCACTTGCGGGCTTGACTCGATGACACATCTCTTGAACGTGGTTAAACCCGTGCAAGATGGCACACCGATCATCTCTCCAGATTTAAATACAGTTTAAAACGCATGGGGTGACAGATTGTATAAACTGTACTTGGTCTTACAGTTCAGGTATGACTGATCTTAAAATGATTAGCTGTGGGGCGCCATTTAGCTCAGTTGGTAGAGCGGGCGTTCCATGTACAGAGGCGTTGTCCTGCAGCGGCCCTGGGTTCGAGTCCCAGCCTGGGTGCCCTTTGCCGTGTGTCACTCCCCCTTTCTCTCATCCTGTTTCCTGTCATATCTTCAGCTGTTCTATCAATAAAGGCATTAAAAGGCCAAAAAAAAATGTAAAAAAGAAATAAAAATGATTAGCTGTACAGTAATCCCAAAAAAAAGCTATGTTGCTCATGTGTGCTATCTTAAAGGGACAGTTCACCCAAAAATCAAATCTTATTTTTGTATCTTTTACCTGTCGTGCTATTTATCCAAGTAGTGTTCGATGGTGTGAAATGCAGAGTTTGGAGATATCTGCCCAAAGCATGTGGGCTTTCTCTTGAACATAACGGAACCAAGATGGCACTCAGATGGTTTGTGCTGCATTGAAAAACTCAACAGCCTCAGAACCCACAGAACTTGCTGTGAGCAGTTTCCTGGAGGGAAATATTTTCTCAAGTGACATGTAAACATGAACAGGTAGGAAGAAGACAGGTCCGTTACAGCTCAGCCAAGAAGGACACCATTACTGTTTACATCCTGCGCTGTCACTTGCATGAGTTTTTGTCCACAAGCAGATGCATGCTTAGGTTTGCAGGTTGATACACATGGAACAGTCTGCCGTCATTATTTGTGTTTCACGTGTTTTATCTAAGCTTTGCTCTGTTTTCGTGATGGATTTTAATCGTCCGTTGCAGCTGTCCTTACACCTGCTCTGGGCCTGCAGATGAAGATTTGGCAGGATGTCGAAAAAGAAATGTTATTAGTGCAATGTCCCTGTAACTCTAAACCACATGGATGAAAATACAGTTGGGCGGGTGTAGTTCGCTAGAAGGAAAGTAGCTCCTGAATAAACATAAAAAGTTTCATGCAACAAGGTCTGTGGAGTATCTCGAGCAACCAGGTCATGATTTTTGGAAAAAGACATGGCAGAGTGCCGTTTTGTTCCATCATCTTAACTCAGCGTCTCACACCAAAACAACCTGCCAGTGATTATGTGATACTAATACAACTGATAATGGTAATGATATAAAACTATAAATCTTTTTTTGTTTACTTAAGTATTGGTTTATAGTAGCTGATGTTAGCTAACACTAGCCACCGTAAGCTAACAGTCATACCAGACCAAGCCGAGCTGTAGATGGAAAATCCCTGTGTGTAGAAACCTGGGTGTGTTTTGTTTCTGAAGAATGAACTCTTCATTGTATCCTATTTCCTCTTTCAGAGCCTACAATGTCTCGCCTCATGGTTGCGGCATTTGAAACAATGCACTACACGTGCATACAAGCCTCTGCACACACTTTTAACACACTATTAATGTTATCATACGCATATCATCGATGATTATCGTATTTTCTATCACATCCAAGCTTGTTGGAACTGGACTTTCAGTCTCTGTTGCATGTTCGACTTTCTTATCGCTACAGCATCTGAAGGAGAGCCCGATTTCACCTCCTTGTTTACCAAGATCACTGCGTTGATCACTAATACAGCAGGCGGTCACCTAAAATCGTGCCTCCTCCAGCTGGTTCATGCGTAAAATAACCCTTCCTGTCTGCAGCACGTTCTCCTAAACGTTTGTGAATTCTGCCTCTCACACTGATTTCTTTCTAAGTGGCCAACTGCTGCGCCGCCACGCAGAAGAACATCCTCCCTACTGCATTTGGCATATGGGTCAAAAAGGCTCGTCTCGAAAGTGCTTCTTAATTAGGATTCCCTCTCGAGCCTCGGCAGTGATTTGGGAACTGTTTGCTTCTCCCATGCTGTTTTTTACGAGCTAATTTTAAATAATCTCAAGACATCTGGTCCCCTTTCTGTACAACTGAGAGAAGCCTCTTTTGGTTTTGGGATTCTACAACGCCCTTTTACCCTTTTTCAACCAAGTCTTCCCTTTAAAGGTGCATTATGTTAGAATTGGCCACCAGCTAGTGGTCCTGACTGAGAGCTCGGCGTTGTATTATGAGACAGGCAGTGGAAATCTCTGCAACACAAGAAGTCTTAGAAATGCATCGAAACTCCGGGGGTTGCACCTTTAATTGTCATGCTCGTCTGGTAAATGGCCCAGTGCGGACTGCCTGGCTTCTATGCCAAGGCTTCTGTTACAGTGCCAGGAAATCTGTGTGTGGGTCACGCCTCTCCACTGTGCAGGCACATTCAGAGGGCATTCTTTCATAATTAAAGCATTGACCTCGGCTCGTGCCGCGCGAGAGTCTTGTTGTGTTTCAACAAGACACTCGACACATGCGCGGAGATCTGACGTTATGATCCCTCACGCTGTTTTCTTGTTCTTGCAGGGAGGAAGCCAGGACTTCAGACTTCAGCAGCGACTCCAGTGACAACGGCGACAGCTCTCCTGTTGAGATGCCGGCGACAGTGAACGGGCACAGACCGGACAAACAAAGCTCCACTGAAAGGTGAGGGAAGCTGACCCTGAATCCAGACAAGTGGGCACTATTGTTTGTAACGAGATGTGATGAGCGTCAGTCGAGAGTCGCTCTCCTTGTAAGATAAACAAGGAGGCATTTGAAATCCCCGCCCACTGTTGCACCATCCTGTGCTGTCAAATCAAATAGTCAGAAACAGCTTTGTAATGGTTACACCGAGAGGATAAAAAAAGAAAGGTGAATGAGTCTAATAACTAACCATAAAAGAATGCTGGGGCCTGCGCTGACATGTTGCTGGACTGGTTGGAGTCGTTTCTGGAGGTTTCTGCCACAAGTCTGTGGTGCAATGATTGCTGAATAATGATGAGCAATACTCCACATGAAAACATCAGCAACTCAGGTGAACTTGCCACCAGAATTTAAATGAGTTGTTCAGAGAAAATTAGATGTCCTTATCTGTGCAGACGCTCATTGTGCTATAATGGAGGAGGGAGGCCTTAATAACCAGAAACCTCCGCTTTGTCGTTTGTGTACTTGTGCGGATGAGACTTCCTCTGTAGAACAGAAGTTTTCTGTTGTTTTCCATCATTTGCCGGCGTTTCACACCCTTCGATTCATGGAAAGGCCGGTGTCATGAACAAAGGGAAGATTTCCTGAAATCAATATGAGAAACAAACAATAGCTTTTTTTAGGACGGTCAGATGACGGAAGAAGATGTTTTTCTCACACAATGCCTCACACAGCTGTCGAGCTTGACATGTGGTTCACCGCAGCACGTCAAAATAACAACGGCATTAAACAAAGCGCTTGCTGTTGTTTGTCTTTCTTTTTTCAGCCTTGACACCATCACCCCAGCGGAGAGAGACATCGAGGTCAAGCAGGCAGATTTGAAAAAACACCTGACGCTAACAGAAGTGGAGGGGAAGCCGTGGTGAGTCTGTCTCTGAAAATAGGACCACAAACCTACTTCATTGTTAAAAAGTGTCACATGTTGGATGATTGATTGAGACATGTGGAAAGACAAATTTGTTTTACAGCCATTAAGCGATTAGAAAGACCACAGAAGCTGTCTGTTCATTCCTGGTGAATGATTCCAAGCATTTGGCTGTACTGTGTGGCAATCTGGACACTGGTTCATACTGAGATTTGGTTAATGCGCTTTGCATTAATTGGTTTCATTTGGCAGAAAGTCTAAATTCCCATTCTAAGGTGTAGAAAAAACACTGGTTGGTTCACGTCTTTGTTGCTATGACACACACACACACCTTTTTGTAGAAAATTAGGCTTTAAGTTGTTATAAACACAGGCTATGTAGCGAAGGCAGCATGTAGCAAGAGCAGCAGCCTCAGTCCTTCTTCAGCATCTACACAGGATGCATTCAAGCACAGTATTATCATTTATAATACAGTAATTATACTGTAGTTACGCATGTTAAATGGAAGAAAAATATGCTCACGCACGTAAAGTGCAAGTGAAACATGAGCTGTTATGCAGCCTATGCAGGCTGCTGGGTTGAAGAGAGGAGTCCTGTTAGCATTGATAGGAGGAAAATATAGAATCATTGTCATCTTAATACCTTTTTCATACAGTTTCTAGAAGTGCGAGCCAACGTCTAAAGACTTGCTGCTCTTGAATACAATAAAGTCTCCAGTGTCGTCATCGAAAAATCTTTGAAAATAAGTCCAGTTGCCTCTGACTTACTACATACAACACATGGATGAATGGATTTATTGTTGATGGTTATTATAAAGTGTTACCAACAGAATGTGTGTGCGTGCGTGTGTGTTACAGTGTGTCTGGGTGGACCGGCCAGCCACAGTCAGTGTGCCTGTTCCACAAAGGAGACCAGATTCTGGCGATCAATGACTTGCACACTGGCAGCGTGGATGAGTTCAACATGTACCTCAGCAAGTCTCTCAAGAACGAGGTATGCTCACGTTGTCGGTGTCCGTGATATTATACAGCCTGTCTGCATGCATTGATGAATTATGTGACAAATCCATGAGGGGTAAATGATCTCTCTTTTCAGGTGAAAGTGACCATCCTGCGTCAGCGTGGATGTCAGCGTTTGCACTCGCCAACTGGTCTCTGCAGCGACTGACTGCAAACTGACCGTCAGGGACGGGACTTCCTTCCTGTGGACGGTGGTTTCGTACCATGTGTCGACACTTTAGCCAACCGGCAGTGTTTTCCTAGGGCTGTGGCCGGTTCTTACCAATCTGTCACTCTTCTGCTTTAGTTTATATAAAGTCTCGTAGAGCCTAAAGTGCAAATGAAGGATATTTAATCTCACCAACAGTGACTCGCAGATCAAATGCATTCGAGCTGCAAAGCGCTCTTTGTGTATACAATGACTTGCTGTTTTTACAGAGCACGAGTCATGTTATCTTTAGCTCGTTGCGTGTCGTAGTTACTGTAGATAAGACGTTTGTTCTCCAAAGATGTCTCTAGGAGGAAGCAAGCGGTGAATGTTTTATGGAAACATATTTCCTCATAGCACTTGTGTGATTAAATAAATTGTGCAAGACGCTGTGTGCAAAACTCTACTGTATATAGACAATTTAACAACTGTATTTTTACACTAATCAAAATGTATCGACATAAAATAGAGTAGAAATAACATCAAAGATTCTTGGTGGAGTTGGATCTTTTCTTTACTTTGACTGAACTGCTAATGTGACTTCTGTAAGAACGGCATTATCAACTCTGAATCGACATCTATGATTCTAGTGAGGTGAAAACACATGCAGTGTTTCCATAAACTCCTTTCGTATCTTTGCTGCTGCAGCTCGAGTGAGAAATGAGCTGCGTGACTAGTGCAGATGTCATCACCCAGCACTCAAAGCTGATTTCCATCCAGATTTGCACGGCATTCAGCCGTAAAATGGCATTTTCTTTGTAAATCATGCTCGTCAGATTACACTGTCTTCAGAGCAGTGAAAAAAAAAGGGTGTGCCCTTTGTCGAAATGTCTTTGTCACACGTCCAAACATCTAAATTTAAACTGTCCTTATTTGTCTTGAGAAAGTTTGAACAGTAATCAGGAGCGGATGAATAAAGAGATTTAGGACGAAAGACACACATGCAACAAAATGATGCAACGGAAAAATGCTGCAAACAAAGAAATGATGCAAAACTAAAATGACACAAATCCCAAAACACATGCAATAGAGAAATGCTGCATATTGAGTCCGCACAACGGAAGTTACTGTATGGACCGATCTGTACATCGTACCTGACGAGAGGACGAGAGTTGAGTAACAAAACTTCTCGAGAGGCGACATAAAAAAGCACGTGGTTTAAATATTTGGTTGTAATCCTTTACAATAATATAACAATAACAGTTCAAAAAGATTAACAGATTTACGTAGGCCTAAGCTAGCTGATTGTATGTTTTCTGTTTGTTTGTTTGTTTGTTTTTAGCTTAGCTTAGCTAGCTGAAATAAGCAACACCACTGAGACACTTAATTATCATATCATTATATCATTAATCAGCGTGGGGGAAAATGAATGAGAGAGGTGGAGAGTCAAAAATGTATATGTGCAATAACTTTGTTGAATGAAAAAACGCAATACTGCCGTTACATAACTTTTCCTAAAAGTGTCTGTATTTTAATTTAGAATAGTTTTATATAAATTACACACAAGACAAGAAACAGAAAATATATGTTTTACCTATTTCGGCCATAAGCGGTCATATTGACCGGCCGCACATTAACGTTAATGATGTAATGATATAATCAAGTGTCTCAGTGGTTTTGCTTATTTCAGCTAGCTAAGCTAAAAACAAACAAACAGAAAACGTACAATCAGCTAGTTTAGGCCTACGTAAATCTGTTAATCTTTTTGAACTGTTATTGTTATATTATTGT
>OMLP01015267.1:6086-46802 GCA_900302685.1 Spondyliosoma cantharus | reverse complement strand
TCTGACTCCATCCACGGCTGCCGTGTCACTAAGAATGTTTTCAGAAAGAGGCAAGAATTATAATTTCATAATAATAAATTACAACAAACAAAACTATCTACCAAACACTTTAAATAAGAATAATGCCTTTAGAATTAAAATAAAACCATATGTGTCGATCAGCAGTTTATATGTCAGCATTAACGTCATGTATCGGTATGTTAATGAGCCCAAACTGTTAGCTAGCTAATAATGATATAATGAAAACATTACTGTGGGTTCAATAACAGGTTCACCTCTCCACGGTCCTCTCAGCCAGAGATAAACCAGCTCCTTCTCCTCTACCTCCACAAGCAGGAGGATTAAAAAGGAAATCAGGACTTCCTGTAGCTTGAACAGATCTGACAGTCAAACTTTACTCTTTTTGTCACTTTCACGGACCTAGGCTGCATAAATAGTGACGTACAGGTAGGGGCGGGAACACCTGGTGACGCAACCAGGAAATGCTCCGAAGGGTAGACCGTCCCATTTAACAACGGTTCACGCGGCCTGCAGGGCTCATCGGAGTACACTCCTTCAGTGAGACCGCAAAGTGCGGGTCCTTGAAGTGTGCAGACCCTGAATTGGGACACAGCCATTATCTTTGACTGGAAACACAGTCTGGTTTTCACTGATTGGTCAGGTCTCATAGGCCTGAGCAGACACCGCCCACTGTATTTCCACCTCAGCTCTGCTGTTGATTTTTTGCTGCCACAGTCGCGCTGGGAGAGCTGCAGTTCTCGACGGCTCAATCAAGGCACAGTTTATGAATAGTGAGTGTTTGTATACTTTCACAATGATTATACAACACCTATACCTGCCTTATTGTCTTCATGACATTGACATCTCACTTGCTACAATGTGGGAACTTTTGGGTGGTGGTTTCAACACGTGTAACTGGCTTCCACCTTATGTTATTTCTAATGATCTTAAACATCAGGAAAGCTTTGTATTACTGGCTACGAAATCAACAGGGCAGATTTAAATAAAGGTTCAATTTATCCAAAGAGCCATTTAGGCCCCGTCCAGACAAAAACGCTCTTTAGTGGAAATGCACATTTATTGCATCTGAGGTGTCTGGACTGCACCACATTCTTATTTAGAATATTAAGTTAAAGGTTATCTTGACGCCAGATGGTGAGAATGGTCAAATGTTTGTTCCCGGAGAAGGACAGATTTGGGCCTCCTGGGGGACAAGACCTAATAATTAACAACAGGTTAGGTAGTGATTTAGGGGAGATGAGCAGGAGGACAGGTCAACTCCTCTTTTAGCCTATTGGATAGATGGACAAACTGATCAATTAGGAAAGGAGGGAGGTACAAGCGGAGGCACTCCAAAAAGGCCCGCACAGGAGGAAAAAGTGGGGTGGTTTTTGTAGATTCCTAAGGAAGAAGGATTTCTGATAGAGCAGAGGGCAAAGTATTGGCCAGAACTTTGTCAGATTTGAGAATACCAGGTAGCGGTCGACCTGGTCGGACACAAGGCTTGAGATCTGTTTCAATAAAGATTGCTCTATCATTCCACCCAGCCTTGCCTCCGCAGAATTCTTTTATCATCAAACTACACGCCGACACCTTTTGAGGAGGACAGCCCAGAAACAACACATCGTTTTGGCCGACCGTCCACACAGATCCTGGAAACGCTGCGCCTGAAAACGCACTTTTTTGAAAACGGGTCACAGGGTGGAAAAATCCGAAAACTTAGCCCTCCCGTTCTCTTGTGGACGGTGAATCCGCATACTTTCCGAAACGATGATGCCATCGTCCCACCCCGCGACATCTCATAACAACAACAACAACAATGGTGGACTACGTGCGTGTGTTCGTGTTTCTTGTAACTTACTCTCCTTGTAGTCGAGTGTGAGTCGCAGCAGCAGTTCGGCCTCATTATCGGTCCACACAAACGATTCCGGTTTCCTTGCACTAGCCATTTTCGTCTTCTTCTTCTTCTTGTTTTCGGATTCTCCTTCTACTGTCTGTTTGTAAACAGCGCGCAAGCTTCATGCATGCTCTGTCTCTTCTTCTCCGCCTTTGGTGAATTTTCAAGCGCCCCTAGAGGCCTGGAATATGAACTACAGCGTTTTGAGTTGTTTTCAGTGGATCCGTGTGTATGCAAATATTCTTGAAACGGTGCCAAGGAAGACGGAGGAAAAAAAGGTCATTTTGGTTTGTGTGGACTAGGCCTTAGTGGGTTTAAGCAGGATTTTTGACCAGTGGAAAAGGTGTATCTGTGAGTTGGTTGGTTTGTCAACAGGATTACACAAAAACTACCAAATGGATTTCCATGAAAATTGGATGAAGGATGGTTTTCGGCCCTAAATAGCCCCCATAATTTTCAAACGATGTGAGATAGGGTGTTTTTCTCTCTGCTTTGATTTCTCTAGTAGTAATGGATGGATGGACAATTGTCTTTTCCTTGTTTTAAAGGCTGCATTACAGTTAAGTGATGTCATTTTTTAAACTAACCAGACTTACCAGACACTTGTTTTAATATGCCTTTACCCACTTAGTTATTATATCCACATTACTGAAGATTATTGATCAGAAATCTCAGAGACATTAAAAACTACCAAATTAAGAGACACATGGTTTTCACAGGCATGGAGTGAAAAAAACATGGAATCTAAAAAAGTACCTATTAAAGTTGTCAGATAAATGTTTGGCACAGAGATAAGAATAAAAATTATCATTATTATTAGGATTTAATTTCTGGGCCTATCGTTTCAGGCCTAAGTGATATAATTCAGCTAATATTACATCATCACAACAGTGTTTTTCACATACAGGGAAGTGATGTGACCAGATCTTACCAAATCTGTGTGTCATGTTTGCGGGTTTTGTGGGATGCAAATTCAAACCACTGCCAGATGAGATAACAGGCATCATTCATTCACTGCCACTGGCTTCTCTAAACTACTATCTGATCTCCTGTCACCACATAGAGGGAAATGTTGCATCTTAGTAAGAGGAAGCACAATCCTCTGTTCTGACATGTAAAATATTCCACAGTCCTGTTATAGTCAGGCCCCAGTTTCTACAAATGGGATGTCTGGAAACATAAAGTGTGTTAATGGAGCATGTGAGCTGGAGGACGGATGGAGTCAGGACGGGTGATGTGATTGACAGGAACCTTAGCAAATCACCATCCTTGTGGCAATGGGGCGACATCGCCCTCTTGCGGTCACATGCAGCTGGTGCTGTTTGTGCAGTTCACGTGTAGTCAAACCACTGGGAAAAGTATAAACCACTACATTGTGCCCAAAACAGAAAGCATAAATAAGTTAATTAACCTTCCATTTGACTTAGTGTTTTAATTAAAAATTGCATACCAACACATACACTACTTATATATCACTAGTATGGTCAACAAACTTCGTAATGACGTACCAATGGGAATTTATATCAAAACTATCTGGTGTTATCAACGCTTGAGCAGAGAATTAACTTTGAAAGTGTTATTAAAAGATGCATCGTTCGTTTAAGGCTGATTTCAAGTCCACAAGTTAAGATATTTTGGATTCAAGTGATTCAACTTCTTCAGCAAGCGTCCCAAGTCTTCAGCAGTTTATATATCTCCTGTTGGTACGTGAACGCGGCACTTTTGGCAGTTTTTGTGCGCATGCAGCAAGGAGTCAGACGGCAGCGTCTGCAATCTGACTTTAATTCAAAATGCCCGTAGATTTGAGCCAGTGGACCGGACCTCTTGCCCTAACAGAGGTCGAGGACAAGCCTGCACAGCCCCTGACCGTCAAATACGGCTCTGTGGAAATCGACGAGCTCGGGAAAGTGCTCACGCCGACACAGGTTAGACGGCTAAACTGTTGTTTGCTAACCAAGCTAACAACTTAGCGTCGTTACTGCGCGTTAACTGAATAGCGAGCACCTTGCTAACACGCACTTCTCTTAACAAACACTCCTTTGAGGACGATTTTTTGATAGCAACGTGTTTGTGAATGTTTGACAACAATGAATTGGGTTACATAATGCTTCCAGCATGGCTGCAGCCGAAACGTATGGTGAATAGCGCCGCCAAATGGCTGTCAGATCTGCCAAAGCTCGGCCATCCAGCCATCCTAACTTCGAGTTGACGAACCAGCTGCGGTCATTTTCACTGTGTACTCATACAGGTGCAGAACCGACCCACCTGCATCGAGTGGGAAGGATGTGACTCCAGTAAGTTGTACACCTTGGCACTGACCGACCCTGACGCCCCCAGCAGGAAAGACCCAAAATTCAGGTGGGAGGAGTAGGCAAACAGCAACTTCTGTGACAAAGACTTTACTAAATTGTGCCATTAAAATGCAATTAATGGTTGGAATTTTAAGGGGGCCGTTTCTAGCCTTTCATTTCTGCACTGTAGGGAGCCAAAATGATTCAGTCTTGTGGTCACTGGCCCCTGGTTTGCATTGTGTCAATAGGTGTTTTTAAATATATGGTAATAATACATTTTTTTATCTCATTAAGTAAGCACAAAAAACACTAATCTCAGTTTTTAAGTCTGGACTCCCTAATCCCTAGTTCTTTTAAAAACACAATATCACCAATTTCATTGTAATTGAATTAGATTGTTTGTTTTTTTTGCCTCACAAAAGGGAGTGGCACCACTTCCTGGTGGTCAACATGAAAGGGAATGATGTGTCCTCTGGCTGCGTCATGTCGGACTACGTGGGCTCAGGTCCTCCTCAGGGCACAGGTGAGAGTTTTAGTTTGCAAAATGTCACATATTTGGGGTTATCCTTTACACAGATGCAGGTATTCCTGGAGTTTCCCATTTAAGAGGACTAATGACTGACATTTTTTGTTTTACAGAATGGTTCCCAGTAAGATATTTGGTTCCACAATCTCAAAAAATAAGACCATTCCATAATTATTTTTGATGAAAATATCAAGTGAATTCAAGTCTCCACTGGAGACTTAAAACAAAAAATGAACTGTTTATCTTAAACATTTTCTGTACCCTGACATCAGTAATTAATAGTTTTAAGAGGTTGTTTTCCAGGAGTACTTTAATGCAACAATAAAAAACCTTCATCTTTGACCCCCTCAGGCCTCCACAGGTATGTGTGGCTGGTGTACGAGCAAACAGGCAGCCTGTCCTGTTCCGAGGCCGTCCTCACTAACCGCTCCGGAAACGGCCGCGGCAAGTTCAAGCTCCAGAGCTTCAGGCAGAAATACAACCTGGGAGCCCCGGTGGCGGGAACCTGCTACCAGGCTGAGTGGGACGACTACGTCCCCAAACTGTACGACCAGCTCGCCGGAAAATAAGTAAATGAAAGAAGAAGAAAAAAAAAAAAGACTACACTCAGCACTAGGGATTCCTTCGTCTGTTGGAAATTCCCATTCTTGCAAGCAGCAAAATCCCCAACAGTAACAAAGCATTTATTGTGAGTGTGCCTCCTAACAGTATTTTTTTTCCCACTGTTGCCTAACCGTGCCATTTTCAAAACTAATCGCTCTGCTCACAGTCATCACCTGTACTATTCTGCAATAAATCTGCTACATACTGAAATTATGTGTTCTTTGTCGAAATGTTTTATGGCTGATAAATGCTGAGAAACCCACTCAAAAAACTTGAGTCCTCCGGAACATCTTATTATTAAACATGTGTAAAGTACAATGATGATCGATGTGAGGAACAACAAGAGGAATTTGTTCCATTAAGATTAAATTCATTTGAAGCAGAAGTACATCATTTTTGGAGGTGGGTTGTATTTGGCACCTCATTTGCAGAAACCGTACAGCATCATTTAGTGTGAAAGCTGTCAAATATACTGGACCCACATTTCAACAGTAAGAATTAGGGTCTGAAGTTCGTTCCTGGGTGAGAGGTTCTGGCCCCATTCCAGAGGTATTGCTTTCAATTGACCAGGAAGCTTTTCATCACTGATTGGTTCAACAAAGTCTTTAAGTGTGAAACACAAAACCTGGAACTTGAAAGGAAGGCAGGATCATTACGTCACTGAATCTCTCTCTGGTGCCAGACTGGTTAATGGGAGATGCATGGAGAAAGACTACAACCTAACAGCTACGTCGTTTGACTTCTGAGGAAGAAATCCCTCCAGAAAATGAAAGAACACACCTCACTGCACAGTCAACACAGTCTGGCACCAAAGCAAGATTTGGTCAAGTAATGGACCCCTCCTTCTCTTTTAGGTTCCTTGTACAACAATCGGCTTTATTTGCAATTGTATTATTACATATATTTAGAAAATACTTATACCATATTCTAACTGTTCTACCAAATAGTTCCTGGCACTAACGTGGGACAGTCTAGGTGACTTAAGAGTGCTGCAGACATGAGTAACTTTGCTCTCTGTTATCCAACATGCCTTTAGTAACCTTTGTTCTTGCTCACAACTGGGTCTTTATTTTTATGTACTGTGACCTCAGCTCACTTTCCCCAGTTCTGCCTTGTGAAATGCAGATCTTTCAGACAATCGCCTGATTTTTTTTCAAGTATTTTTGTGTGAAAATACTGCTACTAACAGTACAATTTAAACCCCTGAATAAAGAGACTAGAGCACAGTGCAGTGGTCCTGTCTGTGTTTCATGTTCACAAAGCTTTGTCATATCAGGTATGATATTTAAAGGCAGTTGGCTTCTTCTGCAGAGCAGAATTGATGAATTTCTGAACACGTTTGATGTAGAACACCACAAGCATTTCATTAATGTATAACTCAGTGTAAAATGAACACACATTAATGGATATGAATATTTATCAATCTAAAAAAGTAATTTATTAGTCAATATTTTGGGCAATAAAAAGAGGAATCATTAATTATCATTATTATTATTATTGTTAAAACAGTCACTAGGCCTACTTGTGGTCTTCCAGGACAAAGGTCAGAGATTGGAGCCGTGTGGCACATTTAAAATGACTTAAACTACTTTATTTATTTCCTGGTTTGTTCATCGTCTCTGCTTTTTGCTGATGCACAAGTGAATATGATGCTATGAGGTATTAATGCTGGACATACATAACAACACATCCTTAGTTTGTGTGATGAGCACTTTATTTACAAATATAATTAAAAGCTCTGACAGATTCATGCTTTCTTTTTAACCTGGAAAAAAAAATTAAAGTGCATGCAATAATAAAGCATCATACTGGTCTGGTTGATAAGAAAATACACAGCCTGGGAGTTGTGTAAAGCAAAAAAAAAGAATCAAATGAAAATCCCAATGATAGATGACTCAAATACTATCTGAGGAGGGGGGAGAAAAAAGCGCCTTTTAAAAATTCTTTTCTGATTCGAGTGACAGTTAAAATACAATACGAAAATAAGTAAAAGCTCTCCATAAATCCTTCTATACACAAAGTACAAGTCCCCCCGCCCCCTACCCACATGAAGCCCTTTGTGCTAGCTGGGAGTTGGAGTTCACGTGTCACATGTATCATTATTCACATTGGCTGCCAGTGCAGAGAAATCAGTACGATACACATATTGAGTATCATGATTCACCCTCCCCACAGTAATCAAATTCACCCGAAGGAGTCACATTTATCAGAAGCGTACCTGTATGTACATTGTGATATTCGTCTCTAAAAGTATCAAATTATTCAAATTTGTCATAAAAATGTCTTAATGAATAAATACCAAAAAGTGTTGAAAGAAGCAGCGCACATGTGCGGCTGTGGAAGGATCGGTTGTTTGATTTATCGCTTTGAGACATGTGGTTTTTTTTTTTGCACCGTTTGAGACTGAAAAAACAGACTAACCAAAGAAGATGTATCACCTCTTAAAAAATGCATGGTTGTGGAGCGATTTCGCTCGTCGAACTACCCTCATTTTTTTCTCTCCCTCCTTCTCTCGTCCCCCCACTTTTAGTCACACCAAAAGTGTCATCATTGCACAAGAAACAAGAATCACTGTGACTATGTTATCATTATTCTTACAAAAACATGACAACTACAGGAAGTTATCCAGCATATTTTTTTGTCATCTTGTGATACCATGAGAGGCAAGGAGGGGGAGGATGTTTGGGTGGGTCTGGGGGCACTAAAACCTGCCATCCACTCTGTCTGACCGGCCCAGAAAACAGCTGCTTCTGGAGCCGTTTTATCATATATATATTTTTTTTTTTGCGTCTGTGTATGTTTGAGTGAGGGCATCAGCAGCAGTGAACACCTGCACTGTCAGGTCGGGTCAGGTAAAAACAGAGGAGGGGTGTACTGAGCCCGTGGACCACGAGAGACGGCGGGGGCGATGGCAGCCCCTCATCTGTAGTCGTCCTTGGGGAGGTCCAAGGTGCCCAGGTTGCCGAAACCCAGCCGCATGCTCTCCATGTCGAAGCTGTCGGTCTCCCGCTCCTGGCGCTCCAGCAGGTGTTTGATCCGGTCGGTTCGCTCCTTCTGAAGGGAAACCAGCTCCTCTTCAATCTGGGGATGAGGGATATTTGGGATTAATATACTGGAGTAGACAATTACATATTTCACAGCAATGTTTTCATTTTAGTTGTACTTAGTTGACATTGCCATTACAACCGAGCACAGTTTTTATGTGAGGTATGAGTTATATAACAGTACTACTAATAATTTAAATTTAAATTAATTAAATAATTTAAAATAGTATGCAACTTAATAAAATATTCTTGCTGCTAAATGTTATCCAGAGGTCTTCCTTAAGTAAGAGCAGATAATTGGACTAATAATTTAATTATTTAACTTTAGATAGCAAGAGAAGCACATGTGGAACAATTAACATTAACACTGGGTTTAAAAGCATCTACAAGGAACTTTATTGATTCTGTTGCCCCCTGTGGACAAAAGTAGTGTGAGCTCCTGTCAAAAGATCTGGATCTCGCTAGTGAAAGGGAGAAGCACAGCTGTTTGCGGGATGCATGTCGATGAGGTAATGTATCTATGATGTCCCTCAATGAATCCTCAGCACTCTGCCATAAAAAAATAGCGTTAATTTTATGACTAATCCGACTCGCATACGTCAGAATCCGACCCGGTGGCAGCCATTAAGAATGAGTCTGCCTAAATAGCCAATCTTCTCGCTGATGGTATTAAAATGAGAAAGCCAGTTCAAAGTTCTGTCATTAAGTGGACTGCAGCCATTATTAGTGGTATTAACGCGAGGTCGGAGAGTTCTAGTATGTGCTGTAGGTGCAAACTACTATATGGGACCAGGGCATACTCCATCATCATGCACATCTTTTTTCCAGGTCTCACATCAGATTTCTGTAGTTGGTATTTGCCAGACAGACACACAAAGAGAAAAGCCCTACAGTGTAATGTAGTTCAATACACCACCGTACAAGCTGCAGCTTTAAAACAAACAAAAGAGTTCAACCGACTCAACAGTCACAGTGTCACCTTTATAAATGTTGTATTTGCTGCAGAGCCATTGTGTTGGTTTTCATGACACTGCAGAGTTGTTTGTGGTGTTTTTGTACACCCCCTGTAGCCATTTCATATCCATATTAAATAACCTCAAAGATGTGGCACACTATGATATGTGTAACTGGATGCAGACTTGACACGTATTGTGAAGGTGTAAGTGTGCTGAGTTGTATTAGTCAGGTTATTGCGTTGTGTCTGCTGGATCTTTCAGTCGAGAACCCGCATTAACTCGGCACGCACATCCACAGGTGCAGACAAAGAACTGCATGGTGCAATACGGCAATCTGGCCGACTACTGAGCATGCACAGAAAACTCCAGACTTTGACCATGAACCGAACCCGAGGACAATAGTGCTTCAAAAACCATGACATCATCCCAGTCCCAGAGCGCAGGTCTGGACATGGCCAGGAGATGGCGACATACCACTGCAGCTCACTCAGACTGGGCCCAGCAGAACTGGATCAGGGCGGCATTTCAAATGTCTCTTCCTTTGTTGTCGGAGTGCTGTCTACTAGACTGTAGCAATGACGTCGGTCACTTCGGAAGGAGGCGTACTCAGTCGTTCTAATCTTATCACATGTCGTTGGTACACATGGCAGGTTGCTGAATAGTCACATCAAAGATGCGCCTCTATGTCGAGTGTCATGCAACCAAATTACATAAGATCGACACAGATTGCTAAAACTGTGTGTTTTAATGTTAACAAATTATGAAAGCAAGCTAGTAATCAGCTTGCAACAGCTCACAAATGTCACGATTAATACTGCTTCATAATTGATCATTTCAAAATAAAAGCAACGAAAAGTTTACACTGAGCAGTTCAGGGTGCAAACATACACAAAATACCTAAGAACAAGCTATTAAAACAAGCTAAAGTTGTAAGAACTGTGTCTTATTATAAATAAGACAATAAGATGATAATATTGTTAAATGAGATTTCAACACCATTAGGAGTGTGGAGAGAAATGGTTGTTGGCTCCCGGCAGGAAGGCCTGCCGCTGTCATCACCACCTGCGGTGAGGGAAATCTGTTTGTGTGTCTGTGTGAACTCATGAATGTGTCTGTCTGGGTCGCCTTTAATGCCCACACTGCCTGCTGAGGTGGATGCAAATGTGTATCCGGACCTGTTCGCTTAAGCATCGAGGCGTGCTCAGGAACCGGCGCTCGACTGTTGTATTTCAACTCATTACCGCCCGTTTGTGTTTGTCTACACATGCTTCAGATCCTTAAAAGGTTTCTTTTACTTCCCGTCTGTGATGTAATGTAAATCCTGTAAGAGCAGGATGTTGAAGGACAGAGTGCAATTACTATTATATTATAGTTGATGTTGTGAGTTGTCTTCTTATGCAGAACATTACTATGCTAAAGTTTGTGACAATCTTCCAGACAGTGTCCTTTTAATGAGGTATTTGATGAGTTTTAAACTAATCTGTTCACTCTCAACACACATCAAACACATCAGAACATAGACATTATGTCTTGATGCCTTTTCTTTTAAAGCCTTAGTTGCTTCATGTCTTGTAAATTGTTAACCGTCATAAATATGTAATTTGTATTGTACTTTGACTTTTTTGCTCTATTTTGCTCAGTTTTATCTCAGAGTTCAAAAAGCACTTTGAATAAACAGCCTTGTGCTTAAAGTTAAACATTAAAATTTAATTAGGTAGGTGGATGGATTGAACGTGCCTTGCAACTCAAACTGGTGGCTGGTTTTGAAGCGAAACACAAAGTTTACTCCAGGAGGTAAGCTGTTTTTATACCTGAAAGAAAATAAATTCTCTACCATATTTTGTTTTTGTAATCCAATATCCATGTTGGCTTTCTTTGTACTTTTAAGAAGAACGGTGCTTTGCATTAATTGGGTGGTTGAGAAGCGCTTACAGTACGTCTTTCAGAGCAGTTAAACAAATTAAATGTATGGCTCCTATAAAATGAGAAGTGCAAATGAGTGTTTCATTCACCACACCTTTTGTTCCAGGTGAGCCCGGCGCAGTGACACCTTCTGCTCCAGCTTCTGCAGCTCGCGATCGTGCTGCGCCTCGGTCTGCATCTTGATCTTGCTCTGGTAGGCATTGAGCAGCTCCATCTCCTGCTGCAGCTGCTGCCTCAGGGCCTGGCACTCAGCTTCCTGGGCCTCGTCCAGACGCAGCTGACACAGACGACCATGGACCGCAACAGGGGAGAGGGAGGTACAAAGGGACAGAAAGAGAGGGAGATGGGTAGATTGAGGGAGAGGGTGGGGGTAAAACACATAGAAGGAGAGAAAGAGAGGAAAAAAGGGGAATAGAGAGAGACAGGGCAGAGAGGAGGGGACGGAAGGCGGGGAAAAGTGATGGAAGTGGAAAGATAACATGGACAGACAGGAAATATGGAAAGAGAGGGGAGGAGGAGGACGAGTTGGGATTTGATTAAGACATTGGCGGTATAAAGAGGAAGGATGAGGAAGATAAGACGAGGACAAACAACGAGAAGAAAAAGGTAAAAGCATAAGCAACAGGTGGATAGAGAGGCCTTCAAAGACCAACATTCCTTATGTGTATATAAAGTGATGCATTTATATGAACATTAACGTGTCTCCACTCACCGCCTGCGAGGCCATCATCTCGTTGATGCTCTGCTCGTATTGCTCAGCCAGGATGGCCAGCTTGCGTGTCTGCTCATCCTTCAGTGCCTTGAGCACCGTCTTGTGCTCGGCCTTGGGCGTAACTTCCATCTGGTGGTGGCGCAAGGCCTTGTACTGCTTGGTCTGCACCTTACACGTGTCCTGGAACTGCTTCTTGATCTGCAGCTCCAAAGCCTGGCGGAGGGGCAGAGACGGACAGAAAAACAATGAGAAGAGCACGTAGGAAGTTTGATTAAAGGCTAAAGGTTAAAGGTTTGAATTAGCCTGCGGCAAAAATACGAGTTCTAGACTTTATTATCCTCAAAAGCAAATCAAACTGGAATGACATTCAGAGATGACACATTTTACATGTTATCTCACCATTTTTTCCAAATTAATATGTTACATCCATCTTGCATCACTGTTTTATCAAAACCTCCTACAACATGAAAGATGTTGCTCATGGCTTGCGCCATCTCAGAGGTGGATCCAATTCATCTTTTCAAAGACACAAGAACATTTTTTAAAATGAATCTGGAAACAAAAGCATTGTGTTTTTTGTTTTTTTTTGTTGTTTTTTTTTACTTTGAGCCCTGTGTCCTCATGACAATAACCACCTGTAAAATCTGCCTCCGTGTCAACTCACTTTGAGGTTCTTGGGCTGCTGCCGGAGCTCCAGCACGTGCTTGCGGTGGAGTTCACGCTCGCGTCGGTTGTTGTACTCGATCTGGTTCTCCAGCTCCGTCTGGTGCTGCAGGCGGATCAGGTCCATCCGCAGTTTCTGCAGAGTCTTCAGCTGCCTGTGCTCCAGTTCCTGCATGGACTCGTCATGGCGGATCAGCATGGCGTGCTCCATCTCTTTCTGGGTCTTCTTCTTGTTCAGCTCCTGGGGAGGACCAGGAGGAAAGATGGGGGAATGTGGGGAAAGGAAAGGGAGGGAGACATTGTTTACTCAGCTTGGCATTTTCACATTCAGAAATCAATTTTCCTCTTGGTTTGTTTCAAGCTTAGAACAGTATCAACAGCTGAGGAATCAATAAATATTGTACATTAAATCTTTCCCATTCGCTTCTCCACTGAAACACCTTTTCTGTTGTACAAAACATTAACACTATCCTCTAAGACCTGACTCAGAGTTTGGTGTATTTTCCCACAGAAAGCTTTGGGACTTTCTGAGACTTTGTCCAGATTAACACAACAGCTTTGCAGATTATGACATTGTTGCCTTGCTTTTCTCTGGATTAATAATCTTCTTATAGTTAATAGAAAACACATCACAGATCCAAAGAACAATGGGTCTAATTATTAGCTGTATGCTGAGAACATTTTTTCTTCTTCTAATCACATTGGGCCTGTCTACACCAACATCACAAACAACTAAAAAAAAAAAAACAGGGGTTTTACTTCAGTTTAAACCCTTGAACTCTATGATTTGGTCAACTTGAGTTGTACATTTTAGCAATTCAATTAACAACTGAGCTGACTTTCAGTTTAGGCCTATTCAAACGCATATGATGTTTTAAAGCATGTGCGTCCACCACACCTCTCGGATCTGTTCCTGTTCCAAGTCGTGCCTCTTAATCATGACTTTGCGCTTGAAGGCGCGGCAGTTCCTGTCGTAGAATACCCTCTGCTGGGACAGGAGGTGGGCCTCCTCCTCGGCCTGGGAATGCTGCATGTTCTCCTTGTGTTTGGACAGGCGCTCCTGCTTCTCCTTCTTGGGTGTGCTATGGTCCTCGTTCATCTCCTGGGAAGGAAGCAGAAAAATAATGGGACAGTGGAGTTGTTACTGGGCTGTAGCGAGTTATCAGTTAAATTAAACTGTGATTGGTACATTATGGGTCGTGGTAACGTTTCATTCATCCATGCAAAATATCAGTTCAGACTACAGTTGGCTGGTATGGGACTGTGGGGGAGGAACTAGTTTGACATATTAGTCTTAACAAGTGGATATGTGAAAAACAGAATATGTTCAGACTGTCTTACATGTGCATGTTTGAATGTGAAAATAAACAAAGCATCCATAAACACTGTCTAAATAATGAATAGTGTTGACAGCAAACTCCAATTGACCTTCTCTCTCGAACTACAAATGACTTTCATAGCCAGAGGAGGCTTGAAAAATGCCAGCCAAATCTATCCCTCCTCAGTATGAGTTCTCTTTCTCTTTCATGGGCTTTAAGGTAATCTACAATTCAAGCTAA
Source organism: Spondyliosoma cantharus (assembly GCA_900302685.1). Lineage (NCBI taxonomy): Eukaryota > Metazoa > Chordata > Actinopteri > Spariformes > Sparidae > Spondyliosoma > Spondyliosoma cantharus. The sequence continues at coordinate 32,628 of OMLP01015267.1, read as the reverse complement.
TGCACTTAACACATGAGCCTGATCCCCGCTCTCTGTGGTGTCTAATTCCGTTATAGCCCTCAGTTGGTGGGAAATATCTCTCCATGCCAGCGATGCTTTCTTTTAACTGTGCTGACCTAATTTTGGTCACTTATCTCGTCACTGAAAAACACAGTGTATCACACTCCCAGCCCACAGGAGTACACTCTGGACTCAGTTTCAAGGTTGTGGAGGCACACAAATGCACTCTGTGTGAGTAGCTGTGTAGTTTGTTTTTTTATGTCTGTGTGTACATACATGTGTAGGAACATAGTGAGTAGGCTGAGTGACTCAACACAACTTCCAACAACACCACTTCGGAGGTGCTAAATGTTTGTGTGGAGGAGGGCTGATTCAACAGTAAACAGTGTATAGGGCCATGTGTCATACACGAGCGAGGCGTACAAAGGAGGAATAAGGAAAGCAACAAACAAGCGGCACACCTCCTTAATCTTCTCCTTGCAGAGTTTGTACTGCTTCTTTTGATTATCCAGAAAGGTGGTCAGCTCCTTCTTCTGTTGGGCCACGATCTGCTGCTGGAACTTCTTCTCATCTGTCAACGCTGTCTTCATCTGAACGGGTGGGGGTCACATGAAATGGAAGGGAAAGAGGGGCGAGGGGATGTTAGCTTAGCATGGAGCCCATCACTGAACAGCTCAAACAAAGTCTTGTTATAAAGTCGTGTTATGACAAAGGTTGTACAATACCACATACAATCTATTGTACATCAAGTTAAATGATCAGAATAATCGTCATAATGATTAATTGTTTCTGGCATTTTTGAACCGAAAATGCCAGAAACATTCTCAGGTCACAGGTTGGAGGATTTGTTGTTTTCTTGTTCACTAAATAATTTTTGGTTTTGGATTGTTAGTTAGACAGAACAAGACTCATAAAGACTATTACACATCTTTAACAGCATATCAACAAAACATGTATCAAGATAAAGATTAATCTGCAATCAAAGTTATAATTATATTATATTATATTATATTATATTATACTATATTATATTATATTATACTATATTATATTATATTATAGTATATTATATAATATATGTTTTATGCTATTGGCTGTGGATTATAAAGATTTCAAAAAACTTGCAATATGTGAAACTTTTTGATGGGGCATTTAAATTGTCAATAGTTTGATCAAGACTTTTTTTAATTAATGCTCCAGCTCTAATTCAGGAGTTTGATTTCTACTCCAGACAGACAAAGATCTAAAAAAATATCACAGTTAATTGTGTTCTGGATAGAAGTAATCATATAAAGGCAGATTTAACGGCCAAAATAACCCATTTTCAGACTAGAGGACATCCTGTTGATGTCACTATCTAGTGACTTATTGCTTTGCTGAGTGCAATGTCACTCACATGTGACATGTGACAGTGTGTTTATGTTGCTGTTTAAGGCTGCATGCTGGTCCACTGTATATGCATAGATATATTATCTCTCTGGCTGATCCGGCATGCTGCGTGCTAATCACAGAGATATGCAGCTTGTTTTTCAGAGCGTGACATTATGTGACCCACTTCTGGCCTTGTGTTTCATCTTGTGTATCATTGGGTGGCAGTAGTGTGTAACATCTTAATAAAACTTTCCTGGCATTCAATACAAGACCGAGGTTGGAGCTTAAATGGTCCAAACGATAAAGTTTTTGAGCAGAATTGAACTTTTCAACAAGCAGCGTTAGGATCATTTAAACTTCAACAACATGTCCTCCCCTGTTTTTCCAATGCAGACCTTATCCCCCAGCCACCTGTTGCATAGTAGGCCGCTGTGATCATCTGTGAAATAACTTAGGGGTTACTGTACTTATGGCCCCCCCTCGAATTGATCAGAAATCCCACCTCCTTCTCAGTGTGCACGGTGTGGCGTTTCGCCAACTTCTCCAGCTCGATGTAGGCGTTGTTGGCCTGTGTCTCCACCTCCTTCTGCAGCTTGAGCCGGTGCTCATCCATCTCAGCCTTCAGCTTGTTCTCCAGGGCGATCAGCTGCTTCTGGTGCTGCCGCCGCATGCGCTTGTAGCCCGACATCTGCTCCCGCAGCTCGCTCTCCTGCTCATGCTCGTGGATCTGCTTGGTCACCTGTGGAGAAAGACAAGTTTGGAGATGTGAGGGCTGCCACATCTGAACAAAAACCAAATCACTTAACACAGACACAACTGATTAAAATACAGGCTGCATCCAAACACTTAACATGTCACCAGTCCTTAAATATGTAAATATGCAATATTTATTTGTCCAAGAAGAATAGAAAACAGAATTCATTCAATAGATGTTAAGCATTTCACTTCAACTTTTGCAATCAGTCAGCAAACACTTGTCAGTTTACAGAGGTAAGAAAGAAAAAATTAAGACCATGAAAAAGAAAATACTGTCAAATCCCTTTCAATGAAGATACCACTAGAGCTCAACAAAAGCCCTTTCATCTGACCATTGCACATACACAGTCACTGCATAGATCAGGCAACTGCATAGGATTTGAAATGTGTTAAAACCCAATGAAGCAAAAATAAGTTATGAAATCAATATTAAAGCAGACACATAATTAGATTTAACCTCAGTCAGGGACCATCCTGGCGTGTCTAAACAGCATTGACACCGACTTTTTTTTTTTTTTGTAGCAAAACCTGCAACCGACACACCAACCTGAGGGCAGAAAGGGTTCTCCACATCTAGGTAGTACTCGCTCCGCATCTTCTCATAACTTCCACCTGAACTCCTCAGGCCAAACATGATGGCGACTTTAGCCAAGTGCACCAGCATCCAGGAACCTTGTGCAGCATCCTATGCCCGACAGAACCCTGTCTGAGCTCCAATGCCACCCTGAGACCCCACCCTTACTGGAAGTCGACCCCCTCCTCTACCCTCTCCTTGGTTCGCGCCCTGGGCACGCAGCGGCCGAGGCAGGCGTGTGAACTGTGAATGAGGCAGGCCGACTGCACGGGCCAACAAGAGCACAGAGCAGCTCTTTAGTCGGGCTAACGCTAAGCGGCGGACAGCAGGTGGGTCACATGAATACCTCATTGAGAAAGAGTGAGAGAAGTTGGAGGAGGGTGGAGCGAGGGGGTCAGAGAGGAGCAGGCAGAGAGATGAAGGGTGGGGGTGGGGGGTGGTTGCAAAGGAGAATCAGCAGATGGAGAGTGACTGGGAGAGAGTTTGAAGGGTAAAGAAAAAAATGGGAATATTGAGAAGGAAAATAAGAGAGTCTAGGAAATAAGAGGGTGGGGGCAGGGGGGTTGGTGTGAATATAGGTGGAGGTTGAGCTCCCCTCCTCTCTCCTTAATCTGTGCTGAATCAATACCCCACTGTAACAGCAGCTCCCAATCCTAGTCACTTGCCTCGCTGCCACCCTGCATGCTGCCACAAAGGGCCAAGTCACGTCATGTGACGGCCTCTTTCACACAAGGCTCAGGGACTGGAAAGGAGATCATATTCAGGGAGAGGAGGGGGGCATGCAGGCGAAAGGTGAATGTTCCTGTGAGATCAGTGGGAATTGAGCAGCTTAGTTATTTTGCTTATTTTGCATGGCATGCTTTATTGAATAGAAGAAATGCAGTACTGATGGCAGCTGATGCGTTTGATTTGTGTAAAAACAAGTAAGTAGGACAAGCATTCACAAACATATTTTGTCTGTATTAAATTAAATTAAACAACAGTCCACACAAAGAGTTTGACTTCAGTGTGTTCACCAGGTGTCCTGTGTCCATGACCCCAGCTCTGCCTCATCACAGTTTTTAAACACACACTTGTTCGGCGGGTAAAAGCCTAGAGGACATTGATTGAATTAATTATGAAAGGGAACCAGTAGAGCTAGTTCTGTTCTTCATTTTGCTGATGATTTGAGTAAAAAACCCTGCAGAACACTGATATAATTTTAAGCCAAAGAATAGAAGAAGATTATTATCTTCCTTGTAACACTGTCACGTTCTTCCTTGAGATGTACAACATTTAATCCTAAACTGGGTCTTTTTCAGGTATGAGAGAGAAAAAGATGAGGACTTGGCTGTACTTTGAACGTTGCTACAGATGTATAGTAACATATGGTGAAGTCATCTGGCTAAAGACAGGAAGCAAAAAGCCTCTAAAGACCCCTGTTTATAGTCCTGTTTTCATCTGTCATCTGTTTGGGCCTCAAAAGGGATGCAATTACAAAAGAGGGGCATCTGGTTTCTACACAACTCCTGACATTTTACCTGTGAAACAAGTCTTTTAATAAGTTTCTTCTACAACTACACAGCAGATACCACTGAAGCATATTGCTGTGAGCTATAAGCTTCAGCTGTCACCAAAAAGAGCTGACTGATGGGGATGGTGTATGTTTTGATGCGTCTAAAACTTTAATCTGGCGCTCTGTTGTGGACGTGCTGATGTTACAGGCTGTCAAGTTACGATCTGCAGTGCTGAGGACGAGTCGAGCGGCAGATGAGGTGAAATATTTTACAATGATGTCGTCTCTCATGCAGGCTTCAGACATTTACTTCATCTGACCTATAATAACCCCTGCCCTCCCTTTCATACCCTCTCACTTTACATCCATCTCTTTCTGCTGTTTCCCATTCACCTCATCCTTTTCCCTTTCCTTCCTTCTCCTTCTCCAGCTTCTTTCTTTGCCTTCTGTCCTTATCTTCAGTTTTACCCCCTCCTTTTTTCTGTGTTTTCCAACCACTACGTCAGATTCGTCACCTCTGGGTGACAAAGCACATCACCCTCTTTTTGTCTCTCTTCCCCACTTGTCCTTCGTTGTCAGTCCAGATTTCAATCTCTATTGCTCTTTTCTCTCACCTCTGTTTATCAGTCCCTGTCATACCCCTGATATCTGCTGTCTTTCTCAACAGCCATCATGCTCTTTCATTTCAGCTCACCCTCTCATTTCTTAGAATCTCCTTGTTGTCTCCTGGTTTTACATAAATATGAGAACATTTCATTCAATCTAAATTTTCACCCAAGGACTTGTTTTTGCTTTATAAGGGTGCACGTTTTCTGGCGGTCCCCTCCCCTTCTTCTTGTTAATGTTCTCTCTGTTTTCCCGTTCCCTGTCTTCCTCTCTCTCCTTTCTCTGGCGATTCATCACCCCTCACCATCTGGACCCCCCGTTCTTCTCTCTCCATCGCTCTTTGTCTACCTGCTGATTCCAGTCTCAGCGAGTCGAGGCCAATCTGAGGACGTCTGTGCTCGGCAGAAAGCGATGATGTCATCTCTTTCAGCGCCGGCGGGCAGGACTGGCGCTATCACACGACACAGATACTTTGGTTTACACAATGCTGCCTCTTTTCAAGACAGACAGCCTCCGTTACACAGAGCTGCCGACACAGCGTTCGCCACACTGCTTAAATCCAAGGTATTTTAGTTTGACTTTAATCCTCAACTTAAAATGAGCCAGAATGTTTAAGTTTTGAACAGGAACTCTGTACTGTGCTGACAATTTCTGTGATGTTAAAGGGATTGTTTAACAGATAAAAAAATGGTAAGCAATTAATGAAACGGGGAGATGTTTCTTTTTAAGGTTATGTTGTGTAGGTAGAGGACACAGAATAAGCTACAATTGATCATGGTTATGTGTCCTGTAACCCCTGTACTCTGACCTCATGGTTCATCAGAGGGATCTCCTTGTGTAAAGTGAAGAAGAGGAGGGCATATTGTCACCACACTCGGACATTTTTCTACATATCTAGCAGGTTTGCTAGCTCTAATATTAAGAAAATTAGGTGTGAAAAGTAAAACACGAACATCTTGCAAAACTTCCCTGGGGTTGGGCAGCTATGGTAAACTACATTGACCCATTCTGTCAGCTAGCTTATGCTACCTGGCTCGGTGGCTGTTAGCAGCTAATACTGTTAGCCTGACCAAAGTGTTAGCTTGTTCTGCTGAACTGCAAAGCCCTTGTATTAGCTGTCAGGCAAGAGACAGTAACTCTCTGATTTAAAAAAAAAAAAAAAAAAAAAGGGAGAGGATGAATCTGAATGTCAAGTGATGCTGTGTAAACCCTTTTATAGGGAAGCTGTGGCTCCTCCTTGACATGAGCATCACAATGGGTTTTTTTGTGCTATTTTAAAATTTAACAGAGTTAATAAACTCAGTCATAATTATGATACAAAACAAAGTCAAGACTAAAACAATCTTGTGTTGTGGTAATGGTTCTATATCAGACGAAAACTGGAAGAACCAAAAAGGTTGATCCACAAAATTACGTTATTTTCTTTTTCTGTCATGTCATCTAGATTTTAGGAAACTGGCTTGGCGTGCAGAAGGAAAAGTATGACATTGGTCTAGAAACGCAAATACAACATCAATTGATTCATTAAGGTGGACATATTTTATTTATTGTGTTACTCGCAAAAATTTGAGAGCTGCTGAGGCCTTCTTCGCTGTGGCATTTATTTATTTTGAAGCCTCCAATTTTATATCAGGATTCCAGCGGAACTCAATTTTACAGCTCCTATGGATGTCTCTGTAATTACAATTCTGTGACTGTGACAAAAAAAAGCAAATTTGTAGTCGTGTGTGATTACAGATAAAGAAGACTGACAGATAAAAAAGGTCAGTGGTTCACTCTCGGTTCAAGGGCAGTATAGGGACACAGACGCAAATTTTCTTTGCTTGTGCTCTCTCATGTCTGGTTTAAGACCTGACAGCAGAAGGGGCTCACAAGTAAAACCTGTGGGTCATGGATGAGTAAACACACACACACATACACGCACACAACACCAGAACTACTTACTAGTTACTAGAGCTGGTTTCCATGACAACAGACAGGGAGGGTGAGAGAGAAAGAGAGACATGGAGAAAGAGAGAGAGAGAGAATTCCACCCCCTTCAACTCAGAACATTGAGTCAGATCTGAGAATGATGTATTATCAAGTGCGGGAGACTGAGAAATAAAGGAGAGGGCGGAGGGAGGGGAGTGGTAATGTGAAGCATAGTACAAGGGGAGAAAACAAAAAGAGTGAAGTGAATGAGAGGGAAGACGGGATGGGAACAGAGACTGAGCCGAAACTGGAGAGCTGAGACAAAGACTGCGAAGAGGTAAAGACTGAAAGATGGACTGAAGTGACGGAAAATAAATAGGTAGAAAAAGAGATTTCAGTTTTAAAAAATAAAAATGAATCCAACGAAGAAAAGACCAGCTTGTATTTATACAGCACTCAATCGGCAGAATCAGGTGCAGTTTGTCACAGAGAGAAGGGAAAAAGACCCTTCTGTGCCTTCACATGCTGCTATGGTGTAAACATAACGCTCTGTGAAAGACTTTGGCTTTCTCCATTTTCGGGCTTTTTTTTTTAAATGCAACGCAACTTTCAAGATGAGTGATACACAATTCAATGATCACAAAACCCTTACAGCGCATAAAAACATGTTTGATCCTCTGGAAGAGTAAACAGGCAAGAGAAAAGAGTTTATCAAACTTACCAGTGAGGCTGATTTTATGGTGGCAAAGCGGCCCTGGTTCTTGTAGTTTTGGGCCTGGCTGCTCTTGTCGGAAGAGGCCGGCCTCAGTCCTGACCGGTGGTCCCTGTGGATCCCATCGTCCCAGTTGTACTGATGGTCCTGTATGAAATAAAAAATGTCAAATGAGAACAAGTCAGCGATTAAATCTTTCTTCTCTCTTAAAATGGCATTGAAGTGAACAAGGAGAAGAGATTAAGGTGAAAAAGTTGCGACAGGACAGATTTTGACTCACTCAAAACTGTGCCAGTGTTTAAACTCTTCACCATCTTTGTGAATTTTTAAATAACAAAATTCCCCATTGATTCAAATCACATGGAATGTAAAATTTCAAAAGGAATCATCAGCTTAAACTGTGTCAACTGTAACCTTGCAAAACATGGTGAAATCAACACTGAATCCCTCCCCCCACTGGAAACAGATTAAAATATTTTCAGAAGCCGGGGGACCAAAGATTCGATTCATGTGAAGAGGAAACTTCATCAGCATCTGAAAACAATGTGTCACTTTCATTTGTTCTCAGCTCAGCCCCTGAACTTGAAACAACACACTGGCTGTCTGTTCATAAAGTGACATCCTTATTCATGCACTGTCAAAATACAAAGAGCTGATGAAGAAAGAGAATGACAGAGCAGTGACAGCCCTCTCTTAACAGATTTTTAAGTCATATGAGATATTCAACGAGAACGTCAGGCATTGTGTTGACCTGTGAGTACTGTGTGTATGCGTGTGTATGCGTGTGTGTGTGTGTGTGTGCAGGATGACAGAGCTGTAAGTGGAGAAATGGTGGGGAGTTTGTGCCGCTTGCCGACATGTGTATGCAGTCTTTGTTCAGAGAGTGTGAATGGTGTCGGTGATGAACTTCAAGCGATCTGACAAACAGTGTGTCAACGGTTTCCATTTCCTGTTCCTTTTGGGGGAGGGGTTAGACATATACTTGAAATAGTGAGAGAAGTGAATAGGATGTTTCCACAGAGCCATGTGTCCTTGTCCCTGTTTTTGTTGATTATGCTTTTATTCTTAGAAAGTAGGTACATGTAATTTTAGGAAAAGTGTTTACTACTGTTAGACTTCAAATCAAATAAGAAGACAATACATGTGAATGTCAAAAGTTATCCTTGTCTGTAATCAAGTTGCATCTCCACAAAGGAGGAGCAACGTTTGCTGGTGTTTATTTGTTTGTCTCTTTAGCAGAAGGACATCTGAAAACCTGAATGGAAATTAGTTGGACAGATACCTGTAAGTCTTGTGTGAATTGAAACTCCTTAATCTTTTCAACTGGATAAGCTGGAGTTTGGGAAAAAAATCTATTTGTTGTATAACCACATAGTTGTGTTTTGGATGGAAATTAAGCACTTTAACGGGATTATAAAATGCTGATCTTATCACAATCATCGGTACACCCACATGTACACCCATGGGTGTTTATTTCTATATTAAACTTTCTTGGTGTACTGACAGTTCCCTTTAGGTTTTGAACCATCAGTGGGTTCATACATTTGATTAATGTGCATCATTTAGCTTCACCTTGCAAAACATTGCAGACTGACCCACAGTAATTGGCTCTAAGAAGCAGAACATAATTATCAAACCAAGGCCTCTGAAACCTGTCCATAATCATTCAGACCATGTAAAAAGGTTTTTCACCAGACTGTCTCTGCATGTAGCTGAGGTAGGCTATACTTGAATTGTTGAGAAGGAAGATGGTCGAACACTCATAGCCATGATGCAAAAAAATGATTTTATAAACAAATAAATTACAGAGGCTCTATGCAGTTTTGGAGAAGATATTCAAAGTCAGAATATTTACAATATCAGTGAAGTGATAATACATGGCTAGAAGCTAGAAAAGTGGCAGGTACCACCAAATATAAACAAAGTAAAACAGCATGAAATTGTGTTGTCCTTTAAGGTCAGTTTGTTTATTTTGTTTGTTTAACAAACAAACTTCCTCTTCTGATTAAAAGTATTTCCCAAAACTACAAAGTGCACCTTTAAAATAAGCTAAATCATTAACTTTTCGACATGAAAGTTTTCTTAAAGATATTGTTTTTATTGAGTGGAGTAGAGGAGTTGCTGATAATCTGTATTGACAATAACCATGATATTCAAAAATGACCTTTTGTGGCAGGATGATTTGGACAAGATTTAAACAGCTCTCTCCCAAGCCGCACTTTAAAAAGGTATGGAAAGTGTTCATTCTAATTTATAATACATGCTTTTAGCTTTTACCATTTTCATGGTTTAATGTCTTTCTGTTTGACATAATGTTATGGTTCATTATAGTGTGTGGATACTCGCAAGCAAGCACACAGAGAAGTCTCAAAATATTTCTTTCTTTTCCTCTTTTTATTAGTTAATAGTGTTAAATTGCATCCGGTTTAAACAATTGTTTAAATATGAACATATTTGGAATATGACAGCTGGAGTCAATGAAGGCCTCATGTCTGCAGACAAAAGATTTCGGGAACTGCTAAAAACTGCCCACATGACTTTCCAGTTTCCAGCTCTGATATATTGGTTTGGTGTGATATTTGATCTGTCATCTGGCCCTAAATACTCGCCACATCCCTGCCATCATCATTCAACAATTTTACCCTTTAACTTTACCTTCTTGGTGTGCGGGGAGGATTCCAGGGTGCTGCTGTAGTCCTGGGGGTGCATCATGGTCATGTCGGAGCAGCTGTCGTCCAGCACCTCTTGCATGCTGTTCACGCTGCTGCTCTGGCTGCCCGTGCTGACCGACGTGCTGGGGATGGAGTGGTTGCTGCCCAGGCTGTTCATCTTACAGCTGGCTGCCTCACTGTCCTGCAAGTCAGAGAAATAACTTACGGCCTCTTGATAAAGTCAAAGCCAAACTAAATTGCCTATTATTTTAGGAACACCTCAAATGTTTCAGATAAGTTTGTTCATGCACATTGTTCTGACTGTGATGTCAACTGAGTGTATGTGCATAATAGATAAAGGGAAACAACCTGCGTGGCATAAAGGTGCAGTAGACAATTCTGTTAAGTCTGCAGTGACATTCTGTATTAGGATGTTAAAGTCAGCCGCTCTGTCCCCCCTGAAGACACATGACAATGAAGTTTGGGGCTGCACGTTTTTTCAGCAAAGCCTTCAGCGGTGTCTTGTTGCAGTGAGGTCTGGTGGCTGTTCAGAATCGCTTCACGTGGTGTAGGTTGACACTACTGTGTCCGTGCCTGTTTATCCTGCCTCAGGCCAGGTCAACGAAGGGACATTTCATCTCAATGTCAGGCTACTGCGGCCGCAGGAGAAAGGATGTTGAATGCATGCATGCGCGCGCGGGCAGCTATCAACTGTATTTCTGTGTTTTATCCAACTATATTACGAGTGACAAAAGTACAAGAGTCAAAAAAGTATCTGGTTCCTCCATCTTTGAGACTTAATCAACATCACTTCAGACAAATGATCCTGTCGTCACACATTTGTGCTATGAGTCTGAGCTCAAAGAGTTATGCATTCTTGACTCACATTTAGTGAAAAGCTCCTCTAGTGCAGTGCTTGATACACTGCAGCTGAGCAGAAAACACAAGTCGATTAAATGATTATATGATGGACAGAAATCTTGTGTTAATTCCATCTTCTCAAACATGAAGGTTTTTGTGTTTATTATAATTATTAGAATGAATTGGGGCATTACCAACTGGCAAAGAAATTAGAAGACATCCCATTATGTTCTGGCAAGTTGTGAAGGATATTTGTTAATATTTTATGATATTTATTGACCATATGATCCAGCGATAAATATAGAAAATAATTGGCAGTTAGTTAATAATAGTAAATTATCTTTAGTTGCAGTCCTAAACTGCTTTATGTAACATGGGCCTGCCTGTTTGGTTATTGTTAACTTGTCTCAGTTGGCTCGATTATAGAATCTCTGTGATTATACCCACACCATGTAGACTTTTTGTTCTTGTAATGCGTCATTTTTTTATACAAAAGTTAATCACAAATAAATTAAAAATTGACTTATATTGACGTGAAAGTTAGAGAATTGTTGTCATTACAACTGAAATAGAGCTCATGTTTTCAACCATTTGCCTCCTTTGATGGTTACTCCTGGCAAACTATAATTCTCATCTCTGTAATATTTCTTCTTTTAACTGAGACTCTGCCCAATCAACTCCCCCTTATCTTTTACATGAACCCTTCCCTCTCCCTATTCCACCCACCTCCTCCTCTTCCTGGCTCTCTCCCATGGGCCCATTGTGTTTCTCCTGGTAGAGGATCTTCTTCATCTTGCGGTACTGCAGATTGTCCAGCTCGCGCACAGCATCCTTGGTCCTCTGGATGAGGTCGATGAGAATGCGCGGCGAGCGTTCCCGACGCACAAAATCATGCTGGAGTTAGAAGAAGAAGAAGAAGAGGAGTGAGTTAGTTAGCCGGGTCCGAAGGTATTCAAATAGGGACAGAAGGAGGGAAGAATTGGTTTAGAAATCTAAAATAATTCTTTCTTATATAATAATCACATTTCTTTTTAAGTTTTCTTTTTCTTTTCTTTTTTTTTTTTACTTCACTCTTCATAATAAACAATTTATGGATGTGAAATTGACAATTTAGGTGATGCTGATGACTTTTATTGTTAACAGAACAGCAGCATATACATTTGGAAAAGGATGCTTTATTGTGTGTTCTTGTACAAATGTATCTGTTTTTTTTACCCAAACATTTCTTATAACAGACTACATGTTACGATTTAAATCCATTTAACATGTTAATGAAAACATTAATAGCAAACAATCCAAGTTTTATTTGGGAAATTTTGGAAACAAAGTGGTGTTTACAGAGATGATGTCATAAATTGAAATGATTTAAGATTAGTTACTTCCCAGTTAAACTAAATATATGAAATAAGATCTTATAACTGCAGGAGCCTAAACATTATAAATTATTCCAATCTTGTAAACTGTTTAACTTCTTTCATCCAGAGTATTATTTCAATAAGCACTAGAGGGCGCCTGTAGGTTGCTCAGTCCTTCCTGAGAGTCCCAGCACTCGACAGCCTGTAGTACACTGAACACATGGGACGTGTGTAAGACTATCCATAAAATCGATTTTCGTAAACATTCTTAATCCTTTTCATTCCCACCAAACAAGACTGTATTTACCTTAGCACAAAGTTAATGACAGCTTCAATTAAATTACATTTAAGAAACCGAAACAACCATTGAATGATAGGTTAAGGAAGGTTTCAAGTCTTTAAATCAGGAGGGTTTTTTTGCCCAAAAAGGCTGACAAACATTAACATATCTGGAAAGAAAATTAATTGAAGAGACTCATAATTAATAAATAGCATTGGTGTTATGATTTTTTCTGGCCCAGTTTTCCATCAAACTGTGATTTGGTGAAATTAATTTAGATCCCATTTCTAAGCTGTGCCCAGATCAACTGTAGGGACCAGCCCTTCTGTAATTTGATGGAGGTGTAATTTGGTGGAGAACGGGGCGGTGTGCATTTGTGTAATTATTTATTTTGTGTTGCATAACCAGCAGGTCAGAGTATGTTGGTGAAGCAGGTGGGGGTCGGCTGAGAATAAGGTGGCAAAGATGTACGCGTGTAGTTTATTTACGCACTTTATAGCACTAGACTGTAATGACATAAACACTAAAATAACAATTAAACAAAAACACAACATCTTCTCTCCCCGGCACTTCCACCCACTCTACCACACACATAGTCACACCTCCCCTTAGTCACCCTCATTCATAAAATATTGTGTGCTTAGATGGCTGAAATGTATGCAACCTCAGAGTACGGGCCTAAAAAATGTATACTGTTCCAGCACTCTCTCTCCTTTTCTCTGCACACCTTCCTCTCCATGTGACAGATGCTGGTGTAATGGTTAGTCAGGACACAGGGGAGTGACATCACTCTCTGAAAATAGAGATGAGAGTGATTTGTCCCCTTTTCTGACGGACGTTCAACAGACCGTGGGTGGTTGGCCACCCTCAACCTATCAACCAGTGAGAAGTGATCACTAGGATTCTTCCTCGTTATAAGGTCAGTGTTTGGAAGAATCGACCACGTTTCTACAGCCACTTCAGTCCCTTCCCTGTATGTAAACTGTTACCAGAATTACTAATCCATCCTCAGAGATTTACTTAATGCATTCTATCACATATAATTATCAATCTTTTGGGAATTAACTTTGCTTTAATCTAGTGTAGTACTAATGCAATTAGAGTAGCAGCAGTGATAAATCCCGAAAGAGCAAGCCAAATGTGCTTGATGCATTAAAGGAATAGTTGAACATTTTGTGACAGATAAAGAGATGAATATCATTCTTACATCTGTATGGCCTATATGTAGCTGGAGCCAGCAGCTACTTATCTTGGCTTAGCATAAAGACAGGAAACAAGGGGAAAGAGCTAGCCTGGCTCTGTTCAAATGTAACAAAATAAACCTGCTCAGTAATTAACCTATTAGAAGTAATTTTGTTTAATCGTCACAAAGAGTAAAGAGTAAAAACAACACTTGCTGTTTTACACACCATTTTTCACCGTTGGACTGAGCTGGGCTAGCTTAACTGTTTCCAGTCTTTGTAATAAGATATGTGGTTGCTGGCTCCAGCTACATACTGTACAGATGGTGTCAATCGTGACATCTGAGTCTGAGCTTGAAGCAGCAACAATTATGGATCGAAAGATTAAAGGGGCATTGTGTAGTTTTGGAGAAGAAATTTTAGCACAGACTTGTAATATTTAGAATATTAATTAGGGTAGTAATAAATTGTTACCATAACTAAATAAACAAGCTGTTGTCAGAGGAAAATAAGGTCCCCAAACACTGTTTGAGGCTAGAACGGTGGCAGGGTACAAACAAAGTAAAGCAGTGTGAAACTGTTGTCCTATAAGGTCAGTTTGTTTATTCAGTCATAAAATAGTTTATTTAGTTTGTTTAAGCATTAAAAAAAATCAGTCCATGAAGATATTTCACTTCTGATTAAAACTTCTTTCCCAAAACTACATAGTGGACCTTTAAGTCATTTATTAAGGGAAAATGCCAAATATTCACTTGTATAAGCTTCTCAAATTTAAGGATGTGAAGATGTATATTACAGAATCAATTTGAACCCATCATCTTATGCCCTGGAAAACTGTTGATGTACTGGGAATATCTGTGGTTTGCTAGTTAATTCATGGGATTACAAAAAGGCACCAAAATCAAATACAACTCGTAACTATTTTTAGCAAGCATTTGTTTGCTTAACATTGGGTACTTATGGGAGGAGGTCACTGAGAGGTTATTATTTCATTATGTATATAATTACTATTATTCTGAATGCGGTATACAGGGAGAGAGTGAGTTTAACCTGAAGCTAGAACACTGATAGCTCAAGGCCCCCAGATTAGTGACCTGATTTCCCCTTTAAAGAGCTTGGAGGGGCGTGTGCCTATGTGCATGCCCGTGTGTGTGCCTATGTGTATGCCTGTGACTGTGTATGTGACTGTGTATGTGACTGTGTGTGTGTGTGTGTGTGTGTGTGTGTGTGTGTGTCTGAGAAGAGAAAGTGGGGTATTAATCATAAGCTAACACCCCAACCCCCCAAGCCCTTCAGTATAAAACAGCCCCTTCGACACTGATCCAAAGTCTGTTTTGTACTTATCCTTCTTTAATGGTTTTTCGGCCAGGATTTGGGTCAGGGGTGTTGGGAAGAGTCAATTCCAGTCTGAACGTCGATCGCATCCAGACAGCAGTGGGGAGCGCTGTGTTTAACCGCTAACTAACCTCACATCTTCCCCTTCATCCTCCCTAAGGTGAGCCAGGTGTGAAAACTCAAGCTCCTGCACTGTTAAGCATGATCACCAAGAACATAAAACTCTTAGTGGGCCAATAGGATTACCTGTTGGTCACACAAACAAAAAGATCAACTCCTCGTTTACAGGGCAACACAATGAACATACAGGGATTAACACCATGTAAATTCATTGTGTTTTGATGGGGTTATTTTGGGCAGGGTGGTACAGAAATGTCATCATAAAGGCCTGACTTGCAGCTTCACTTTACATTTTTCATGCAATCAAATTTTGATAATCTTTAAATTCATTTGACAGAAGACAGCGGAGTGTGACAGAAAGAAAGGACAACATCATCTAAATTTTGAGCATTAGGGCGCATTATTAACGTCCTAAATAGAAGTTTGAGATGCTCTTATCATAAGGTTCCTTTTAAGTACTTTTTTTCTTAGAAACTTTGGAAAGGTTGAACTAAGTGGACTTCTTTGTTAAAGTGATCTAAAAGTTTTAGAAAAAGGAAAAGAGTTGGACAACACCACTGTGTGCCCGGACGTCCTCGGTTCGCATCCAGCCAGGGGACTTTTGTTGCATGTCCTCCCTCATCTGCCTTTCTGCTCATTTCCTATCATCTCTCTACTGTCATAGTTTCAATAAGGCATAAAATAAAGTTAGAGAAAACAAACAAATTAACACAACTGCCCAACTAAATGTAAAGATTCTGAATAACAGGGCAGCATAAGCATTTTGAAACCTTGTACCAGTTCGACTCTAATCGAAAGGACTGATGTGAAAGCAGCAAATATGTGCACTACTGTGGAGCCCTTGAGAAGCATGGCTCCAAGGCGCAGCACAGGAAGTTACAACAAAGGGGGAAAAAAAGAGATAAAGCCATTCTCAGCAGGGTGCCTGATTCCTCTACTTGAAGAAGACACAGTGTATAAGCTTGCTTATCAGGGAGCCGTTGGCGGGTGGGAATGACTCATCCGCATGGCTCAGGGACTGACTGAGGCAGGAAGTGAGGTCACAGCTGGGGGGATTACAGAGGACGCCCACTCACTCGTAGCAGCTCCCCTGACGAGGGTCTGTCCTGAGGAATTTTCAGTAGGCAGTAGTCGACAAAGCTCCGGAAGGGGTCAGACCTGGGACAGAGGATGGGTGGTCAGTGATTCCCCTTCTCAAACATATTTCAATCAGCAGGAACAGTAGTGACAATCTAATGACAGAGCTGCACCTACTGCTCATACTGTCAATTAATGTTTAACGTGATGAGTAATCTCTTCTGATTATCATATCAATGAATTAAAACAGAGCCATCCTATGTAATCTCTGAGTGCAGCCCCATATATAAACCATATACAGATTATGTAAATATGTGGAGCAATAAAAATATAGGCCACTGGAGCTGTGGAACACCGTGCCACTGACTCTGATCTAAAAATACACTCATGATAACACAGAATATGTAACACTGTGTGTATAGGTTAAGATGAAGTACCCTGTGGTGATTGTCAATATGCACAATAAGTGTCCTTTTAGAGTCAATAAGTGTGCCCATTCACCACCTCGCTCCTCCACCTCTCTATCTAATGTCCTCTGTGGTGAGCAAAGGTCCATGAGTGCACTTGTATGTCATGCCAATGTCTGCAGTGTGGCCTTGTGTATGTGTATTGAAGTTACACTACGGAGCTGATGTCTCTACTAGTCTCATCTGGCAGGATGTTGCCGACGCCTCGGGCCGCTGGAGTTCCTCCAAAAATACAACAACCCTGCACCGCCCCGCACAATGGCTCGCCTTGGCATGATGCTACTAGCCAATGCTGATTTTACAGAAGGGCATCTTCATGTAGTCATAAGTAGAAAATTTGAGCTTAAAAGACTCCCTCCTGCCTCGTGTTTACAATTATATGCTCTTTTGTCAGAGCATGATACATACTTTACTCTTTTAGGTTGTAAATATGTTATCTAATTGAGAGCTTGGATGGAAAACACAGGAAGGCCACTTATGCCTTCAGGCTGCTCCGAGGCAGGTAAAGAGCAATATTCGCTTCTTGCCTTGGCTGTGCAGAGGATGCAGATTCTTGCATCATACAACAAGGAGCAAACAGACACGAGTCTGCATGCTTAGGACCGCACATAATTCACTGTCATACCTTAGTAGTGATACCATGAAAGACATATACGAAGTCACAACATAATTACAATTAAAAGCTAAAGTATACAGTAAGTCCTAGTATTCATTCCTTGTGAGCCCAAATAACTTGCTTATAAAATAACTAAGCTTCTTAAAATGAAGTGCTACAAGCAGCATGAACACCCATCATCTTGTATCCTTTGACACATCAATTCAAAAACAGAGCCAGTTTTATTTCCTTGCATAATAAATGTAACAAAACCCAATGTTATCTGTATCAGCAGAAATCAACAATTTCAGATACAGATTTTTTCATTTATTAAGTGAATTAAACATGGAAATCTTTGCTAAAATAAGGTGTTACACTGTGGGTGAAAAGCTGCTGCAAAAACACAGCAAAGAGTTTTTTAAAACCTAGCTGGCCTGAATTTAATTGCTTAAAGTTGTTTTGATGTCTGGAAGGACAGTCTCTCGAGAATCTATTAGCATCTACAGTCATAAGCTGTGAGGCTGAGCGCAGCATAAAGTCTGTGTACAAAGAAACAGCCTAGTTAGTATGGCAAACACACAAAAAATGTGAGTTTTAACTACTAGAATAATATTAGAATAATCATACTGCTTTTGTTTTGATGTCGATATACGGTACATTAAAATCCACCTCACTGCTCAGCAGGACTGCTGTGGGTATTTACACGGTATGTCTTTGGTGGAGGTTTCACAAGTAATTACATAAGAGACTTAATAGTGTGACCTTGCACAAGGCCTGTCGCAGGGATCACAGGTCGTGCAGATTAACACGGGGATGTCTTTCCCTGACTGAGCACAGATCGGATTTAATATTCACAGCTGATGGGAAGTATTGTATCAGCAGTTTCATTGGATTATTTCATTTTGTGGACATTTTTGTAGTTCACTTAAGCCATTTTTTTCTGGTACATTTTGAAGTCAGTTTGACTGTTTACATATTGGACAGCATCCTGCAAAGACTACAACTTATTTTTTTTAAATTAAAATGATAAAAAAAAAAAATTGAGTGTTAATATTTGGGAGGTGTGTTTTCAACTTACCACTCATTGGACTGTAGCGTGGGAGAGTCGTTCTGTGCGATGTGATATAAGGCACTCATGGCGTTCATGTTGAACAAGGGGGGTTTGCGCTCCGCTAAAATGAGAAAAGATTCGGGAGTCAGGTGGATCAGAGTGAAATTTTGCACATTCACTACTCAGCTTCTCCTTGAATGAGGCAAATTCAAAGTCTGAAAAGCGTAGAAGAACGAAAAAGATGTTTTGTTGTCCTCCGGTTTCATGACTCATTTTTAATCAGCTTAAATCTTTGGAATTTCTGACTGTATAGGCCTGCATATGGATTCTTTGACCCGTACATAGATGTATGCTCACCAAGTTCAATGCAGGTGATCCCAAGGGACCAGATGTCCACTTTCCCCTCGTACTGACCCTCGTCCATGGCTAGGATCACCTCTGGGGCCATCCTGAGGACAGGACACACACACACAAACACACAGTTTATTAAGTATGGGGGAAAAATCCATGAAAATGTTATAATCTGCTAAGCCTCTCAGAGCTTTTAAAGACTCTGGTATACTGTGATAGCAGCTCAGTTTTTGGAATATATGTGTGCTTCTGTAAACCTCGAATGTGACAACTTGTGCGTATGCAGAAGTGAATTTAACGTGACGAGTGAGACAAAGTTGTGTGCTGCTGGCCTTTGGGATCATGAGAGTCCATCACTGGTCTAGCTATACATAATAGATTGGCTGTCCTGATATATGAACCTACTTCAGACATGGAATATGTGATTATCATTGCCTCATCAAGCTGTTAAGGTGCTGTCTTTCTGTTATTAAGACAACGGATTTAAATATTCAAATGTTCCTTTCGGATATGACAATGTATTACAGAAAGAGCCACAATTCTGGCACAATATTTGGCAATTGGTGTGCAAGAGGGAGCAAAGCAGGCTAACCCCTCTTCTTTCTCTAATTAAGGTTCTCATGAAATTCATCATGTATTAGTATTACTAGGTCAGACCTAAAATAGCTGTTGTTACTTCTACCTAAAAGTGAATCAAGTGCTTATTCAGACCAACACGTAAATTTACCATCACATTTATGTAAAGCTGAGCATGTCTGAAAAGGGGTCTTGAGAAATACTTGCCCGTGTGCCAAAAAAGTTTGGCTTCAGATGTCGAAATTCAAAATTCACTGACTGTATGATGGCAACAATAACTCACACACCAGATACAACAACAGATACTAATGTTATGCCCTGCCATATGTCTATGCCTTGTCTCATGTGTACTGACCAGTAAGGTGTTCCCACAAAGGAGTTGGCAGGTGAGGCAATGGAGGCAGAGCCAAAGTCAGCCAGTTTGACCTGACCTAGCTCAGTCAGCAGGATGTTACCAGCTTTCACATCTCTGGATGGGAGAGGGGGATAAAGAGAGTGAGAATATAAAGACAACATGTAGGCACGGCAGCCAAGAGAGGCCACATCAGTTCTCTGTGATGCATCATCCTTTTTTGACAAACTGACCACTGGTGTGACATATTTATAGATGTCATATCTGCATTTTGATGGGTTTTATGTCACGTGATAACACAGATGAACAGTTAGAAACGTTGGTTTTATGGTGCCATAGTTGGATGCCAATCATATTTGTCTGCAATAAAAGATAGACTGAACAAGGATAAGTACAGACATGAGGTTTTACAGCTTAATTACTTAATGGTGCAATAAAGGGACAACACGAGCGCCGCTTAACTCATCTTATCGTGTTTTTGCTGAAGTTCTCGTATGTTTCTGTTGGGAAATCTTAGAGCATGGTGATAGACTGACTCACCTGTGAATCATATTATGGGAATGTAGGTAAGCCAGTCCTAGCAAGGCACCGTGGGTAATGGCAGCAATTTCCATCTCTTGGAGTGGTTTCTTATGAACTTTGGAAAAAATGAGCACAGGGGAAATGAGTAGGAACCCTCTAAAGACTTGAATTATATAATAATAATGAACTATAACAGCTCTACACAAAGACCTACATAATACATGTTTCTAAATAAAGCTTCTGCATATAGTTCATGCCTGAACAAGGCACTGGCAACCAAAACTAGGGCTGCATTTATTGTTGCCTAATCTGTCAGTTATTTTCTTGATCAATCAATCAGTTGTTTGGTTTATATAAAAAAAGCAGAGTTGACCAGAGTTTCCTAAACATCAAGATAATGTCCTCAAATGTCTTGTCCACAACACTAAACTATTCAGTTTACTGTAATACAGGAGCAAAGAAAACAGAAAATATTCACATTAAAGAAAATAATTTTGACTTATCCTTTCAAAAATGAATAAAATCGGTTAATAAATTATCAAATAGTTGTCTAACTGATTGCTCAAATATTCGTTACAGCTTTGACCAAAACCTCACTGATATAACAATAGCAAAGTCCACCCATATCATCTACCATATAGACAATATAGAAACAGTTGTGATATGGGGTCCTAACCTGGCGTAGCAGTAGTTGTGGACCATCATAGTAACAGAGACTGCGTGCCAAGGCAAAAGGTCAGAACTATGACTGGGAATATTCACAAAGGCAGAAGCCCCAAAAACAGGCCGAGGCCAACTGTCATGTGTGTGCATCTGCGTCAGTGATGAGTGCACACATAGGTGCTTAAAATAACACATTAGGTTCAGGTCAGGAACGCTCGGAGGAAGAAGAGTGAAGGAGGTTTATGCTTTGAAAAGTGTTCTTTTGTCTGTAGAAAAAGTAGTTAAGATAGAAACTAAATCCAAAAAAAAAAAAAAGACTTGGACTTCCATCTGTATAAATCTTATGAATCAAAATTGTTAAATTTAACATCACTCTAATATCTTGTGTCTTAAATCTATACAATAACCTAAATGTAAAAGAAAATAGGTCTTGGTTTCATGGGGGATGTGAGATCACCTCTTGGATGGGCACATTGACCTCCTGGAAATATGCTGAGACAAACACCCTGATTCTGACAATAAAAAACATGATTGTGTGTGTGTGTGTGTGTGTGTGTGTGTGTGTGTGTGTGTGTGTGTGCGTGCAATTAAAACTTTCATAAATACACTTACCCTCTAGTAAATCTGATGCGGAGCCCAGGCAGTACTCCATCACCAGCTGAAACAGAATACAGTACAGCTGAATAACTAATAATTTGCATGGTGTGTGCATCATCAGAAAATATCCTGAATACAAAGCTTCAAGTCAAGTGAAAACTTGTGAAGAAAGAAGGAGATAAATTAACGATGTTGCAAGACTGAAACAAAGAAGGGAACTAGGACAAAAGGAGATGTGGAGAGGGATTCACTAACCCAGGCAGTGTTGTCTTTCAAGTAGCAGCCTTTGTACTCAATCGTGTTTGGGTGTCGCAGCTGTCCCAAAAACTTGACCTCCTTAATGATGTCCTGCCATTTCTGCCAAAAAACAAATCCAGACACACAGATGGTTACACTCCACAGGTACAATCACAGTAACATTTAAGTGGGCTCAGCAGTGACATTGAATACAAAATCCCAGCTGACCTCAGTAGTAGTCAACACTTACACAGGTATAACAACTTTTATACATCTGTTACTGTTGCATACAGACAGGAAAGTTGTTTAACAGCAGTCTATCAACATAAATAATAAATAGAGTGATGATATACAATTACAGCAGTGAGATGCAACAGTCCTCTCGTAAATCCATCTCTAAAGTTTATAAAGAGAAGACAGTTTACTAAAGAGACAGAGGAGTGAGGTGTATCTTGTGATCACACAGGACACCTGAAACACACTTGTGCTGACATTTTTTCAGTTGTTTTCTTGATGGAGGAATATGTTGTTCCAAAATCTGCATCTGTTCGATGAATGTGTTTGCTCCAAAATATGGATCTGGTAGTGAGTAATTATTTTTCCTTTTATTGTCATTATTTTTGCTCCTTTAGGGTAATTAACCACCACAAATGAGATATCGCACAGTCTCACGAACTAGTGTCAAGCTTGAATGACATTATGTCATTAGAGAATGACATAATGCTCCTGCGTTCACTGTTACTAGATTTGTGCCAAACCAGGGGAAAATAAATGCAGCCTTGAGATGTGGTTAATTGAGACAACCACAAAACTGTGATGATGCGTTTACAATGGCACCTTGACTTTGAAGGCAAAGTTTGGCATGTCTGTGTGCTCCTTTGTGTGACTTACTTCGGTAGTCTGCTTGCCATTATAGGACATCTTTTTGATGGCCACCACCTCGTTGGAGTAGGAGTTGCGTGCCTAGGGGAGAAAACAGAGAGATCTAATTTAGTCTAATTTACAGACAAGCCTCACAAATACTGATAAAAAATTACTCTCATAAAATATCACAAGAGAGTCTATAAAAAGAATTATGCATTAATAGATTACAAAATTGACACACATTGATAAAGCACACTGGTAAGAAAAATAGTTGCATGGTTGAATATGAAATTACTTTAGAACGATCCATGTTTCCAATTAAATAGGGAAACCATGTTTGGCTTTCAAATTAAAATGTTTAATATAAACATAAAGCCTCATACTAAATATTTCATTAAAGGTTAATGACATAATATGTTGTATGTAGACATAAATTTAAGTGCATTATATAGACAGATTAGCCTTAATCCACTTAAGGAGTCCACAGGAGGAGTTAAAACTGTTGACTACATTGTACTACTACATTATAGAATGCAATAAATCCTTTACTAGATCTATATATTACTTACGAATGCTAAACAGAGGGATTAAAGTAAACTGACTCTGATTTAATGTGTTAAAGGTGATACAGAGGTGAGTGGGAGAAATTCAATGCCTGCAATACATCATAGAGCACGCACAAAGCCATATACATACACATCAGAGTGATACGGCAGGAACAGATTCTCTCATTTGAATTTAAACAAATTCCCGCCTGATCAAAGCACTCAGCTACATGATTAAGGGAAGCCTGCAGGTAAGTGATGTGTGGTTATGCAGCAACTGCAAGCATTTAAGTTGCCTGTGCACATCCACATGCCTGTGCTAAACCCGTGGTGTTAACCTCAAAAGGCATTTGGCCTTATGGAAAGCTATGCTGCGGCTCAGCTTAAACCCTCATCTCAGCTACATCCCACTTACAAATGAATGGGAATTTCATGTTGAGATTCAAATGGAATTACAGTAACAGCAGGCAGTATTCCCATTTGACTCTTTTTTTTCAGATTCATTTGATCCTAATGATTGCCTGTCAGTCCATGCATAAAAGCTGTTCCCTCTGGTGTGATGTATAGATGAGTATAGTGAAGAGGGAAAAAAATATGTATTCAAATACTTCATGCTAATTGTCACTGCAGAAGAAAGAGGGTAAATCAATAATTACAAGAAGCTAATTCATTCAACATACACTACAGCGATGGGCCTGTATACTCAGCATGGGGGAATTCCCCTTGTTCTCTTCTATAACGGAGTTATAGAGTAATAACCTAAAAGTAATAACCTTGGGATTATGCATGCATTTGCAGTAGTAGCCACTGTATATTCCCCATTAACCTGCAGCAGTATTTTACAGCATTACTGCATATTGTAGACATTTATTTCTTAAATGTTGGACTAAACCAAAATATTGTAAAACATTTTGCCTGGGGCAGCTTAGTGCAACAAGGATTCCAGTTTTGCAGGTGTTTGCATGTTCATCACACGTTTCCATTCATTTCCTTGGGTGCTGAGCATTTTCTCCCACAGTGGGTTGTATAAAAATTCATAATTTCCACTGGGAATGGGTGGAGGCAATTGTGCAGTTTTGTGTCCTCCTTACGTGTTAATATACCCATGTGAGTCCAATTATTAGCAGGAACCTTAACAAGATGCAGCAAGTGACTTTCAGCCCATTCTTTCCAAATGCAGGACAAATGTAGGCTAACAATTTTTGGGGGCAGATTGTTGGATAACTGCAGAAAGAAGGGGCGAAAAAGTGCCCAACATACTGAATAGCTTTTAGGCAATAAAAGACAGTGCTCCTTGTAGTAAAGCCGCAAATGCAACATATTGTATCATCAAGTACCAGGTCTTATTTTGTTATGCTAGCACATTACTTAATGTAATCCTAATGTGTTAGTTGCTGCATATACTGTAGACACTCTCCTCTATAGCCAGATCAGTCCTTCCAATGCTGAAACATTAAAGATAATGTGCATCTTTATCTGAAAAAAGAAATTCAATTGGCTGCTTTCACCAAAGCTGCTCTAGCTAACAGCTAAGGCTAGCAGTGTACCAGCTGTAATGCAGACAGCTTAAGTGTGTCAGTGAGCACAGTGCTGGCATTGGGGCAGGATTTAGATCTACACTGGAGCCTGTCAGCCAGACGGGCAAGGGCACCAGGGCTACTAGTGATGTATTGGGGCAGTGCGTGTGTGTGTGTGTGTGTGTGTGTGTGTAAATGACATGGGATAGAAAAAGATGGTAAAGGGCTGCCAGCCAAGAAAATCCTGTCCCACTATCGACAGCTTCTCTTTTTCTATACCAAGAAAACAGCTGTCTTTGGAGGGAGGGAGGAGGCTTTTTGCCCCCAGCCCTGCATCTGGAGGAGAGGAGAAGGATAGGAGACGAGAGGAGGGGAAAGCAGAGCAGACAAGAGCAGAGCAGAAGAAATGAAGAGCGAGCAAAGAGATGCAGTATGCTTTCAACCCCCCTCCACGCAGCTTTAGAATCAAAGGCTTGATGAGTAATTAGTGATGATGAGATTAATAAGAAAGGCTACAGAGAAAGTGCGTAGAGGGAATCTGTCTCCACTTAATTGCATTCAAAGAGCTCATGATCTAGTGGGCTACAATTACAACACATATACAAATCAGTGAATTGATGAATGACTATGTAGGGTAACTCATTAACAAAATAAAAAGCTGTATTTGTGCATTAATAATCATCATGTAGTAAAGGGCAGAGTGCCTTGTTTTTCGGTAATATGACTGTCTAGTCCCTTGTCCACATACCATATTTCTTTCTGATTCAAGCTGAATGAACAGCCAATAAAATCCACCATGAACAATCACCACTAGATCTTTATCATTCCTCTGACAGTTACTTTCAAACCATTCAAGGCCCAATAATGTTTCATTAATAAACCTTTAAACTTTTTCTGAACAGATTTGCAATGTCCTCAAGTGGTGTGTGTGAGCGAGTGTGTGAGTTAGTGAGTGAGTCTCAGTAACAAAGGTTTCAGGTAAAGGCCTGAGGAAAACTACTTCCAACAATACCACGTGAAACATCCTGGTAATATGGCCATGGCAACAGCTTGAGGACTACACTTCATAACTAGTTTAACAGAGGACATTTGTAGAGCTGTTATATTTGAGTTTAGATGAGATAAAATTCAATATATGCTTCTTCTTTCAAGGACCTATAAGAACCTTCATAGCCTGTGGAAGCCACACAAAATCGTGAATTGGCACTTACAAAGTAGACAGCCCCAAAGCTGCCATGTCCGATCTCGTGCAGGTCACAGAAGACGTCCTCTGGGTCATCTTTGAAGAAGAGGTCGGCCAGCTCGGGGTCCTTCGGTACCCCTTTCCGTGTGGACGACGGCATTATGGGCTGGACATGGGCTAGGCGCTGGACACCACGCTCACATACACACTACTGCTGCTGCTGCTACCGCCACCAGATGTCCACGACGGGCCCGGCATTGGCCAGCTTGACCTGGAAAACAGAGCAGTAAGGCACATGAGGAGCTGAAAACACATGTATTGCTGTGTACTGCACTGACAAGGTT
This sequence comes from Spondyliosoma cantharus, assembly GCA_900302685.1. Classification (NCBI taxonomy): domain Eukaryota; kingdom Metazoa; phylum Chordata; class Actinopteri; order Spariformes; family Sparidae; genus Spondyliosoma; species Spondyliosoma cantharus. Next base: position 6,479 of record OMLP01015267.1, on the reverse strand, counting down.
ATGAAGTTTGTTTCCTTTAGGCTGATGATGCAGATCCTCTTTGATTCGACACTGAGAATACACATCACTTGTGATGAAGATAACATTTACTTGACCCAAGTAAGCAAAGCATCTTTTTTGAGCAGGGTGACAATTACGATCAGTATTTCGTCAGTATGTTAATTGCTATGAAACTTAAACAGATATCATGCAAGATAAAGCATTCAATTACAGGGATACACACTTAGGTGGATTATTGATACCAGGGAATATCCAGACATTGTTGGATCTCATTTTACTTCACAGTCCCTTTAAAGAGCATCCATATATGTATGTGTGTGTGTGTGTGTGTGTGTGTGTGTGTGTGTGTGTGTGTGTGTGTGTGTGTGTGTGTGTGTGTGTGTGTGTGTGTCT
>OMLP01015266.1:0-12373 GCA_900302685.1 Spondyliosoma cantharus | reverse complement strand
TGCGGAGGCAAGGCTGGGTGGAATGATAGAGCAATCTTTATTGAAACAGATCTCAAGCCTTGTGTCCGACCAGGTCGGCCTCTACCTGGTATTCTCAAATCTGACAAAGTTTGAGCCAATGCCTTGTCCTCTGCTCTATCAGAAAACCTTCTACCTTAGGAATCTATAAAAAACACCCCCGATCTCAACTCGTGCAGGCCTTTTTGCCTCTGATTGTACCTCCCTTCTTTCCTAATTGGTCAGTTCATTCATCTATCCAATAGGCTAAGAGAGGAGTTGACCTAACTCCCGCTCATCTCCCCTAAATCACTACCTAACTTGTTGTTCATTATTAGGTCTTGTCCTCCAGACGGCCCAAAGGGTCATCCTGTCTTTCTACGGGAACCTAAACATTGGACAACTCTCACCGTCTGGAATGAAGATAAAAAGTTTTATTACTTTATAGCAGCCTACTCTTCTCGCTGACCTCTAATCCCCACACAACTGAACCATGGCTCGGGGACCCTGGGACTGTAAACCCTGCACCGGCTACATTCCTTAGCTCTCAGAAGGGAAAACCATTTGGTCACAGTTAACCTAACTTAAGATTCTAAATAAGAATCTGCTGCAGTCCAGACACCTCAACAGCTCTACTACACTTTCCAAATGATAGTGGATTGAAAATCTGAGAGTGAAGCAAGTCATTCCATGGGGGTTGTGAGGCTACGAAAAAATGTATCCCCCATTTTTCAATTGCTTCTTTCACAATGTAATGTATAACATATGATTAGGGTGGATTTTAAACTGGTGTACAATACAAGTGAAATAGAAGGTCACACAAAAAAAAATGCCTTTAGTGTTTTGCGCCCACCTATACAATCTACGGGCAATGCCAGTCTCGTAATTGTCTGCATCAACAGATGAAGGAAAAACACATTTACTTCCAATAAATAACCAGGGTGTGAGGCCTATCAGTACAGTGGGTTATAAGAGCCAAACACATGAAACATTGTAGTTACACTCTATTCACTGTGGTTTTGTCATTATTGCTGCTAGTCTGATCGCTGTCTTATGTGATTGATTGGCCACTGCAATGTGACGCCGGGTTGTTTTTCTCCAAAGTAGATTCTGTTTTGCCATAGCCAGCCGTGTTTTATTAGCAACCCGCCACAGCCTAAACACACTATCCCTATTTAAATGAATGGAAGGATTGGTGTTTTCAGTGCAGCAACTGATTCTGTCTGAACGAAGCCTCAATGAAAAGTAGGGGAACCTGTGTCTGTACCAAATGCCAGAACAATCCATCCAATTTCGCCAAAGAACAATGTTGACCATGTGGTGACGCCACAGGAGTGATCACCAATGCCAGCTGACTGACAACATGTCTGAGCAACATTTCAAGGAAATCCATCCAGTGGCTGTTGAGATATTTTAGTCTGGTGGAAAACGGACCCACAGCCATGTGGCTTGTGTGGCTAAAAAAATCACTCAATCGGTGAAATACATCTGGCCCCAAATCTGTGCCACAGGGGGTTAAGACAGAGCTTTTTCCGTCCTCCTCTCGCAGCAGAAGACCAGTGTAATAATCACCTTTTGCACTTTGTCCACTGCAGCCAGGCCACTTATGGCTCCCCATGAACAGCCGCCAAGCAGAGAGAGCCCTGACTAAATTGCCCAGTTGTCATGGGCACAGATGCAGAAGGGTTATTATAAGACACTGCTCACCTGCACTGAGGGGGAGAAGTCTCAAGTCATGATTCACCTTTAGAAAGCCTCTTGAAGAAACACTCCTAATGCATCCAACCAGGAGCACTTATTAAGTCAAGGACACAAGGAACAGGTGCAAGTAAGAAACAAGAAAATTAAAACAAGGAACCAGTACAAATAATGAGCTTTAAACAACAGGAGCTAACTCAGGGCACAGTCTTTGAAGAAAAACATCCCCCTTGAAACCCCGTGAGACAATTAAAAAAGGAGTTTTTGTGCAATTACCATGCTTGCCAGGGTCCATTTGGCTGTTTGGTGGTCTGCTTTACAAAAAGCAAAGCAAACAGGGGCAAGGCAGGGAATTTTTGCCTTTGGGGTTATTATATTTGTTAATTGACAGACTGGGAAAACAATCCACTTCAGTTCCCATGGTAATGTAGCAGGAGCTTATTGCTTATTGGATGTGCAAAAAAACGTCCACCTAATGAATTGTTTTTACATGTGAAAACACATGAATTCAAAGCACTTGGACTCACTGTAATTTCATCATTTGAAACATTCAGTTTTCATTGTCAGAAGTCCTAATTTTAACATGAGACTTTTTATAAAAGAAAAGGTGAACTTTCATAAATAAGAGTTAATTATTTCCTGTTGGTATGAAAAGCTGCTTTATGTCTCAAAAACACACATGCTTTGACTGGACTTGGGACATTTGTAAGTCATAATCGACGTCCTGATGTACCTGTGGTGTGCATTTAGTGGCTGTTTACGCGACAATGGTTTTTGCATAAAATGATAAACTTTTGTTGTTGTGTAAAGTACAAATACACAATTCCTGTGAAACGACATGGCCCTGCTTCCACGTTTGTTACATGTTCATCCTGACAGCCATGCGCTAATAGGAGGACAACAAGAACAATGGCGGACTATTGAGCTGTCTTTGTGCTAATAACTCTACAGAGTTTATTAATGTTTCACCTTTTCTTCAGCTTGTTCTTCCTACATGCTCCCACGTCTTTTGGATTTCTGTGGAAGTCCTGTGTGATTCAGGAGAAAAGAGTAGTGCAAGCATGAAATTAGCAAGCGATTACTACAGTAATTAGCACTGCCCACTCTGCAATAAAGGAGATATCAAAGAGTCAAAGGTCACAGCTCAGTGGTGGGACTTCACCAGTAAGCATAGAAAATGAATCAAACAGCTGAGATATCAGAAATGTAAATGTCAGGGGAGCCCTGGTAGCTGGCTGGCTAAAGACCGAGTTATGCTTGAACAAGGCAAGTTTATATGACAAACTCTCTGACCAAGACTGACGGCAAAAATGTTAAAGCTGTTCTGAATGTCAGCACTCAAGGACAATGTAAAAAACTGGCCATCACAGTATGGGGGGGCTACAGCATTGTTTAAATGTACTTCAAGGAACTTTCAACTGGTTATGAAACAGACACAAATTAATACTGATGCCTTTATATGATCTTCATTAACAGTTGAGAGCATCAGTGAGATCATTGACTATTTCTGTATTATTAAAATTGTTACTTTTCTGCCTGTAACTGGGTTGGATTCCAACTAACACAATGTTTTATGGCAGAGTGCTGAGGATGAATTGAGGTGTCTTACAGCCTGAGGAAAGTCAGATGGTATGGTATGGCACTAAAAATAAGTGTCTTTCATTTATTATCCTAATCTTTTGTCCTGAGAGGCCAGTTTCAGCAAAAACTGGCCAATCTCAACTTGTGAATGACTCACAGCCTCCAATCCCCACTTGCCCACCCATTAAATCGGTCATTTAATGCTTTCTGGGGTTTTGCCTTTCCTTTATTGTGTTATGTAGCATTTTTGTGCATGTAACATGTCTGCAAAGTGAAAAATCCCGGTGCCCATGCTAAAGGGAGATGCAGTCTCCCACACTAAACACAGCTCCTGCACTGCCTGAAAAGCCTGGTTTGGAGTTGAGCCTTTACTTCCGAAACTTATTTGGGTCTATGTAATAGCCATTCTACAAACATATATATTCATATATTTATTATAAAAAATATACACTCCAGTCAGTCAGCAGACATACAGTTGCTACTGTGATAATGTTAAGTTAAAACGTTATGTTTGAAATTAAAGACAACATAATGACATGCCACTCTGAAACGTCCAACCTCCAGTCAAGTGTTTTGGTATCAAAATCGGGCTCCAACGTGTATGGCTTTACCGCCGCCACGGCTACCAGCTGTAGCAGAGTTATTTTGGATCACACTACCTTGGCATGACCCGTCCCTACTCTGCCTCTGATTGGCTACATCCTGCCCATTAAGTAATATTCATGTGTAACTCCAAAGATTGACCAGAGGCAAGATGTCTCACTCAATACCTAAAATGCAGCATTCAAGACACAGTGTGATAAATGATGCTGCAGCAGTGCACCATATGAGAAAAATAATGTGTTTTTGAAAATTAAAGTATGTAAACCTTCTACTAGGACCCCCAAATAAAAGTATGAACCTGAAGAATAGCATAAAATGACCTCTTTAAGACGTTGGAGGGTGGATTTACTTGACTATAAGTTCTGATGGAGTATACTCGCTGCTTTACACACAGCCAGAACATATTCGGTTCAGGCCAGACCCAGGGACCTTTGCTGCATGTTATTCACCTTTTCCTCCCCTCATTTCCTGTCCTGTAACACCATTCCAACAAAGGCGAAAATGTCCCCGAAAGGTTCTCCTTCATTTCTAAAAGGGGCTCTGCGGAACAATTTGCAGCAAATTACACGTCCAATTGATTTTTACTGGATTTATGTGAACAGACTGTAACATGACTTGAAAAATGAGGCCTTTCGATTCTGCTCGTCAGTCCAAAGGGCGTGACTCTATGCACGTTCTCAAGTGCTTGTTTCTGCTCCCCCAACAGCGAGCAACAGTAGCTTGGTTTAGAAATGGAGTTCGCAAACATAAGCTAACGACGCAGCTTCCAGCACAACGAAGTTCCAGAAACATGATTCCGAAATAGATCACACTTTAGCCGCCATCCAAGTCTGCAAGACTACAAATTTGTAGTAATCCATTATGTTTACTATAAATCAAATTAAAAGAACAGATGCCACTACGATGTAAATGTCTCACTGAAAGAGTGGAAACACCAGTGTGCGTCGCAGCTCAGTGAACATGTGGCACAGGAACAAAGGCACAGACTCATTGTTTGGTGCTATGGATCGGTTGGTTGTTGTGCTCATGTATGGTCTTCTCCTTTCTTTTTTTTCCCATTTAAATAAGCCGTTTGTTTGTTTTTCTCCATCTGCTAGTGCCAGCACAAAATCTGCATCTGCTTTGGAGAGGCAGGAAATATTTCTACACAGCCTGACCCTCATACGTTGTGTGCATCTAAATGATTCCATCGAAATGCGACCAGGTGTATCGTATTTTCCTTTTGTTTGCGTCTTCCTTTAAGAAGAGGCACACTTCACTGATTACTCACAGGCTTCTCTCCCGGCCTGGTGCGCCTGTTTGATAAATAAATCACACATCTGGAGGCACAGTATGCTTCTGATAAATCCGCATTTTTATTCCCAAACTCAAATAAAGACACAGTATGTATGCTAAAAAGGGAACGGAATGAAAACTCTTCCTTTATCCACCCGTCACCTCCTCTTCACCCTTTCATCTCGCCCTCTTATCGTACCGCGGAGTGTATCATCATCCCTCGAGCCCTGCGTTCCTCACAAACCCCCCTCTCTTGCATCCAAACACAGATTACTTTTAACAAGGTCGCGCTCCTCTTCACCTTTACATAATTTCACCCTTCCTCCCACGGCCCGCTCAATCTATCCCCTCTGACCTTTCATTCTCCAGTGGAGGAAAGATTCAAACACGATTAGCTGTCCGCTCGCCTCCCGTCAGTCCTCTGTCGAAGCAATCATCCCTCCGCTCGGCACAAAGACGCCTCTGTGAGTCCCATACGCACACTGGGGATCATAATAAGATCATGTAGTGTATGATAGACACAGAGATACTTTGAAACTACAGTTGTTAAGCTGAATTAGCATGTGCATTGTCCTTGTAGTGGACACTTGTGAGCAGTGAGCAGCCGGCTGACAATGATATCTGTCATGTGAAGTGGGAAAATCACATCCACTGTATCTTGTCAGTCTTTTGATCCGCTGGAGCCAAATGGAAAAGACGGAATAAAAAGAGAAGAAGCTGAGGCTGAGAGAGAATAGGGGGAAAAAATGGCTTAGTGGGATGGAGGGGTAGATTACACTGTAATAAGAGAGAGAGATATAATAGAGATGGGGTTTGGGAATGAATAGAAGAAAAGGCCAAAGGGACACAAGCATGTATCTGTTTTTAAGAAGGGATGTTTTTAATAGCGCCCGAAGTGCTTTTTAAATCTCAGCAGCACAAGTTCGTCTTGCTCTCCTCCTCTGTTTTTTTTTTTATCATTGCATACAGTATCTCTGCACAGCTATGTTTATCTAAATGAAACACATAATTAACTAGAAGGCACCAGGAGCACAAACCCACGCCAGCGCTCCGCTATTAAGCATCTTGCTAATGCCGCAGTGTTCAAATTATGGTTTGTCTTCTGGGTTTGATCCTCCACGTAAAAATGTAACATGAGTGCAATGATGCCTGATGGCTGACCTGGATACTGTAGACCCGACCACTGGCTCATGAATTCCACCAAGGCAGCAGTTTTGTGAGTCTTTGTACTTATGCTGCGTTCCAGTCAAAGTCAGAGCCAACAACATGGTGTCTCTTTGGCTGCTGTACACACAGTTTGAGCTCTCAGCTCTCTTCATTCAAATAGAGCAGGAAAAATGACACATGAGGTAACAGGCACCATTGTACATTTTATTTAATGGGAACCATGAATGTTTAAAATTTAGCAAAACTATTTTGGGCCATCCGTCTAGTACGAGTAGAGATACTTCTCTGTAAGTGGAAACTTTGAACCGCTGACGGCGATCACCTCTGGGAACCTTGAAAGCCTGAACAAGAATGGTTGGCAAATCTATTCAGTAGTTGTTGAGAAATTTCAGTTGGGACCAAAGTCTTGGATCAGCCAGCCGACGTATATAACTGAAAAGCTTTGGACCTAAATCCATAGCACTGAACTATTCCTTGGGGTGAGCGTCACATTTCAGCCAAATTTCCTGCAACACTTTCTATTACACACTTTGTCTTGCCAACAACCAGACAGACGGATGATAACTACTTTCCAAATTCATTAGCAGAACAGACCAATTAAAAAACAATAACAGATTAATGAAGGGAATGTGTGGGAAAACAAAAGAGAGGTGACAAGTCTGCATCTAAAAATAAGTGGGAGAGCTGTGGTACACAATAAAGAGGAGGGGAGGGGGGAATGCGGAGAAAATCAAAGCTGGAAAAATTGGATCACAGAAGAAAAAGATGTCAGTTTGAAAACGCAAATTCACACTGTGATTAATAACGAAGAGCTTCCGCGTATGGCTTAAATATATAATGCAGGCTCCAATAAGAAGTGGGTAAATGAAACAGACAGAGGTGAGAGGAGAAAGGGAAGTTCACAGAGGGACGTTCAGGATGCTGTTAAGACGGTTATGAAAAATAAATCAAGAGGTTATAAATATGGATATTACCGTAGGAACAGGTCACGCACTCTACAGCAGCTACCGCACAGACGGGCCTGCCCTTTGAATTAACTATAATTCTCAAACACCACCAGTGCTGACTCAGACCAGATGGAGACGTAGTGTGAAATAGGTCCCACCTCACGGATAATGCAGGTCGGTGGCACGTTAATGCGCTTTATTACTCAAACTGTAAATTCAATTCAGCTGAAGGGTCATTTTGTAATATGAATATAAGATTCAAGAACAGTCTTTTGTTCTGTCACATTTTGGGAATCCAGAGTTGGAAAACAACCATGTGACTTGTGCTGTCCTCAGTAACATATACAGACACAGGATCACGTGGTTTTATTGATGTTTGTTTATATCTACAATAAACATTCAATTGTGCAGGATTTGGTGGCATCTAGTGGTGTGGTTGCAAATTGCAAACAACTCAATACCCCTCGACTCAAGCTTCCCTATATGGCCGCATCAATCGCGAACAATGTGACAGGCCCTGTATGGAGCCAGTGTTGTTTGTCTGTTCTGGGCTTCCATAGAAACTTGGACAACCGGGTGGACATGGTGGAAAAGGACCTACTCCCTCTGAAGATATAAACTGCTAGTTCTAAGGAAACAGAGTACAGCTTTTACGAACCTTAGGAGAGATGAAGAAGACCAAAGGATGACAAAATCATGGAAAAGACTCGGCACTCTGAAAAATCTTGGTCTAAGTAAGGTCTAAGTACCGAAACGTTGAGGAAACAAAAACACAGTGATTCTTCATTTCAGGTGATAATAGAAAAACATCATTTTTGAACATTATGTTCCATTTGTGCCAATAGATCCCCTTAAAAATCCTCCACACTGGACCTTTAAAATTCATCCACAAGTATAAAGTATTATGAATAAAGCATGTTCATTTCTGACCTGCTTTATCTGCTCTGAAGTCACTAATGTGTAAATCGTGTAAAATCGTGCTGCTTCAGTAGATCACGGGGAGAGAAAAAGTCATGGAACAAGACTCAGCAGTGCCCGGAGAACATTCGACAGCACTGAGGTACTGGTTGTTAAAATTAAACAGTATTAACGGTTTGGTAGGTTGGTAGGTTCCTAATCCTCGCCAGGAAAGAAAAACAAATTAAGCCCTGGACAAAAAGTGTGTTTTCCAAAATGTCACATCATACAGCATGGGCCGTGTGTCACTGAATGTGTTTTTGTTTCCTGTAATTCCAAGTAACGTTTTTAGAGTTTTCAGTCAAAGACAGACTATTTTACCATTTTGTATTTAATTGTTTTTAGGGTTTTACACTAATCTTAATTGCAGTTCTATGTAGCATTAAAAGGTCTTAAAAGTCTTACATATGGCTTTCTGAAGCCTGCAGCTGCGCTCCAGTGAAGCAGTTGATTTAACATCACTGGTAAGGATGCTTGTGTGAAGTGGGTCCCTCCATCACATTCATTTTCCCCATTAGCATCCTCCCATTCTGACTGCTTCTTTTAAACATCAGGCTGCCACCATGTTCAGTGAGCTTTTACTGTTAAATTCAGCTCCAAATGAGCCTTTTCTTCTCCTTTCAGCCTCCCAGCTCACACAACTGTGACGGAAGTAGTTCTTGCCATCCTCACAGGGGTGTTTTATGAGTACAGGGTACAGGGTGAAGAAATGATTCATAAAAATAGCCTCACCAGGGTGATCGCATAAAAGTAGCATGTACCAGGTGTTTCTCAGCCCAGCAGTCTGTGTGTGGAGGTATTACCGTCGATATTTGAAAATCATATCAAAGGCAGAGAGAAAAGACACAACATAATGGGAAGGGATTTCTCACTGATTCAGTTTAGACTAATGTTTTAAATAAAAGAACTCAGAGGGTGAAGCTTATGACTTATTGACAGTGAGAAAGCTTTCATGACACAGGTCAGCAGCTGGAGGAAAAATACGTGAAATATTGAGGAGAGCAGTGATTGATCGGAAATTTACCAGAATACTTGTATTTCAGACCTGCAGCTCAGACCACATCAAATTTTAATGGGCACCCTGGGTGCTCGCCCTGTCCAGCATGTGCCATGTATCAAGGCTGAGTCGATTCCAGACCAGACATTTTACAGCATGTCATCCCCTCTTCTCGCTCCCCCACCTGCCTGTCCTGTCTGTCTACAGCTGTCATTGTCTCAATAAAGCCGTAATGCCCAAAAATAAAAATAAAGAATGCGGGAGGGCAGCAGGGTGGTGAACCAACCAGAGGAAATTATAGCTGTAGGACTCTTAATCCGCAAGATTGCCTCCAATACACATATCCCTGAGCAAGAGGAGGGCTCGGCAGCACAGTTTGACCTCTGACCTCTATGTGGATGCCAGAAAGAGACTTCTCCCTCTCAGAAGAAATGACAGCAGGATCCCGAACAAGAAAGTGTTACAGGATTATGAGCCTCAGCTAAAGGTTTCGATGTGTACTTTTGTTAATCCCAGTGTGAGCTATGTAGAAGCCATAGCCTTTATTTTACAGATTGGGAGGGAGCACCCTTTTCCTTATTTGTATCATGAAGCGGGCCAGCAGATGTGAGCTACTTATAAAGGATAAGCCGAGCAATATTCAATATTTTTCCTATTCTCAACAAATACCATAAAAGATCCACATCCTGCAAGTATTCTCCTAAGCTTTTCCTCTCTCTCTGGCGTGGAGCTCCATTGTTGTTCAAAAACTATTCAAAACACACCAATGAGCCACAGCGTTGCACTGGGGGACATTCTCCTTCATTTCTATCAGGATACATCTTTCTGAGTGAATAAATAAGATTTTGAACATCAGAACATCATTGGCTATTAGGCCCCAACGTGACATCCATTATATTCTAAAGCAGACATATTATGCTCATTTCAAGGTTATTAATAGGATAGGTTTACAGGCTTTAATACCAAATACCAAGTCTGCTCTGATTGGTCAGCTCACGTATGCCTGACCCAACAGAGCAGCTGTGCTAAATCAATTCTTGTGTTCCAAACTAACCGCAAGGCATGGATGCAAATGCATGTATATGCAAATGTATGACATGGTGAAACAGTGTGATGTCACAAAATCACAGAAGGCGAGATTACTGATGAGGCGTTTCAGGAGGGTTTTGTTTCTGTTGGAGAGAGGAGCTTTTGTTGGTGTGGACCTTTTTCAACTTTTTATCATTTACATTTATAGGGGAAAAAAAAACAACCCTTTAAGAGAGAAGGTAAAGATGTGAGTAATATAGGAAACCCCCCTGATGCAGCCTAGACACTGATGGTGATGGGGTGGAGATGAATGGCTGAAGAAGAGTATGAGGTGGACTCTGATGAGCTGGACCTACACTGAATATGATGAACTGGAGGCGAATGGGGCGGAGGAGGGTCGCAGCGCTTTTTCACTGAAACGACAGCTGACGACAGCAGAGAGGAAAACAGTTTAAAGTTTGACGGCAACGACGTGATTGGTTGATTCCATTGTGGCAAAATCTGTTTGGTTTAACTGGGAGTGAATGCCTGTAGCCAGTTGATTTAGAGGTAGGGAGAGAGAGAGTTGAGAATGAATGAGCATTAAGGTAGTCTTCCTGGTTCAACTGAAATGCTGAGCTCCACAGACCACATTCATACATGGGCCATATTCCTCTGACATCGCCTTCAGGGTGAGACGCTGCTTTGTTGCAGGTGGCGAGCCATATAAACGTTGGGAGTTTGAGAAATTGCTATCATTTCGCTGCTATCTGATTTATCAGTCACTGAAAAGGCAATATACCGTGAAAATCTGGAGGGACATCAGGCCATATTTTAAGGTAAAACAACATTTGAAAACCCTTAAGCGTCTGTTTGACAACGGCTGACGTTTGCATTCATCCACTTCCTTGCTATCATTATTGTTTGACAGTGTTTCATGATACAGCAGGAAAGACGTAAATTAACTAAAAAAAATATCAACATACATCTTGGACATTTAGCCTAGCCTCGAAGAGAAACACGCTGGATATAGGCTAATCAAATGGTTGTATTGGCTAGGAAGTGGCTGAACGCTAACGTTAGTTCATGGATATCAAATGTTTGACGTTGAAATATGGCCCGATGTCCCTCTGGATTTCCACCACTTCTTTGCTAAACAATCAGGAAGTGGTTAAAGGGTAACGGTTTGTCAGAGGGCATCATCAAACATTATCCCGACGTTCGAGCTTCGTGGCATCGTAGGAAAATGGCCTCCGTGTAAATACAGTCCATTACCATGAACACACACATCGTAGTTTATTGAGGCAATTCAGCATGCACTGTGTTCCTGCTGTAAATACTCACCACAACACCAAATGTAATAATTAATCCGCTGCTGAAAACAGTCCCCAACAAATGCTCTCAGTCCTTCAGCGTGAGTAACGACAGCGCCCGTCTGTGTTAGCCGAGCCCTTTTAAAAAGGAAACTGTTTAATTGTATATGGTAAGGATTTATGTCTCAGTGCTAAAAAAAAAAATTGTGCCACAGACAGAGTGGCCTGAAAGTCTTGAGAGAATGCATTTCTGTCATGACATAATGAAAATATAGAATAACTGCCTTATCCTTTGAGGCCAGAGGAGGAGTCTTCTTTTCAGCAACGGTCCTGCTTGTTTACAGTCATAAACATGTCTCCAGATAAACAGGCTAATTGCTGTACTGAAGTGTTATTGTAACACATCTGAAGAAATTAGGTGAGAATTACTAGAGGGAGTCCGCGTGGTCCATTTAATGCTCACTCCAACTGCATCAATAGCCTGTATATTATAGAAAAATACTTAAACGTGTGACTGGGTCATATTAGGCTTTTCAAAATCAGTCGTGCCCCACAGCTGTGTTGGTTTGAAGAGTCTGATGAGATCTGGATCTTTTCACTGTCTCCTGTCCTGATGTATGAGCAGCAGCGTCTTGTTCCCTGAATGGCCCAAATCCCCCCGGGGGCTGCTAGTGTCCTCGGCGCTGGATTTTCTCTGTAAATTCAATAACCGCTCCTACGTGCATTAATCAACCAAAACCCACACTGTTTCTCTCTCTCTCTCCCTCTCTCTCTCTCTCTCTCTCTCTCTCTCTTTTTTTTTTTCTCTCTCTGTTTGCTGTTTGTTTCTT
>OMLP01015265.1:56230-92898 GCA_900302685.1 Spondyliosoma cantharus | reverse complement strand
CATATTATATTTGACATCCTCATATCATATACTAAACCCTCCAGGACAGGGAGCGAGTCTTAAAAAATATTTAAGGGAATTAGGGAACCTACTTTCACTTTATTTCAAGTATTTAAGAACTGCTGTGTGTGTGTATACAAAACGACCCACATCTTTCACAGTATTTTACATTTTTTAATAAGAATTAAATGAATATCTCCTCTATATAAACATCTGTATGAAAAAGAGCATAGACAGTACATAAAATAGTAATACAGTACATATTACAAAAGTCAGGAAATATATTAAGCAGTATTCAATATAAACTATACAGTGAAAACGTTTAAGAGCAGTCAAAATTAGATCATACTTTGTACAAGGAGTGTGCAAAATTAATGTCCCATTAGTGGACCTTCATATACTGGCAGAGAGGAAAGTTCTGTTAGTTTTTCTCTAATAGAAAACTGAATGTGTCGAGTAAGAGGGCGACCTTCTGCCCCATGTGCCTCAGAGACACAGAGATTGTGCAAAAATATACAGATAAAAAGTGTTAGCTGTGAGCTCCTCTCAGTAATGGCTGAGCTCCTCTGGAGGCGGAGGGAGGTGGTAGCTGTCGTCTCCTCCGATGTAGGCACCGATGCCGCTGCTTTGGCTCCCCCACTCGTAGCTGTCAGCAGCCAGACTGAGATACAAAGGAACAAACATCCATGACTATGCCATTCGCAATCTACCTTTAGCCACATTTCTACTTTGTGTACGGTGTTTTGGTGATTAGATCATGGTCTGCTAACCTGGCCTGGATGTTCTGAGGCATGACGCTCCACGCCAGGTCATCATCGCTGTCATAACGCCGTGGGTTGTCGAAGAAATAAGACCTGGAGGAGAAGACGTGACCAGGAAGCCCCGAGCCACTCTGCATGACGACAATAATCGTAAGATATTACAATGAAGAAAAATGTTCGTTTCATACATTATAAAAGACTGTAAAATGATCTCCCCGTTTGCCTCTAGACCCTTTAAAGTATGAGCGGTCTAAGTAACAAAAGTGAAATTATGAAAATGGAGGGGATAAAATGAATGTGGAATAAAAAATGTATTGATAAATTATGAAGTGATTTGATTAGTTTAAAGCCAATTTGATTAAAAAAGTTTTGATGTGATGAAAACAGCCGTGTTTTATCATTAACTATTTCTTACAACTGTCCTCTAGGGTGAAAAAAAACTAAACAACTGTCCATTATTTCACAAGAAAAAAACAAACTGAGATTTTGTGACACTGAACCAAATTATGTTTTCATCTGCCTTCCTTTAAATCATCTTTGGGACCCATCAGATTTCTCTTGTGCGCCTGGGAGGATTCCTGACTCACAGGCTGGAAACCACCGGTTGAGGGTAATCACCCTAGTAATGGCTCACCCTGTCTTGGTTTGGCTTCCGGACTCTGAAGAAGAAAACTACGAGGGAAGTGGGGAGCAGCTCCCACACAAACAAGATCACTCCGAAGACGATGTAGCCAGCGTCGCCCAGAGTCGACTGTAAATCTGCCTAAAAACAAACAAAAAAATGATTTCATTCAACATTCCAGCACCCTATTGTTTAAACCAGATAGAGGAAACTACATTTCGTAATTTCAGTCATCAAAAAGGAAACATCGACCAATAAGGAAAACATTTTCCAAAAAAGCATTTTACAGCTTATAAAGATGATAGCTTACATCAATTTGGTCCTCATTACTCTCTTACCAAGAGTTGATCATATGATTCATACTTCAATAAATACAAAGTTACAGTCAGCAGTCGTTAAGCTTACGTTATCATACAAAGTCTCAGTTGATTGCCTCAACAACATTTCAGGACGTCACTGTGCAAATACAGCTAAAACAGCACTTGATTTCCCGTTAAAGCACAACTTGTCACTATGCCAGGCTAGCTGTGCCCAGAATCCAGACTTAGTCAAGTGAAGGCTTCCGGCTCTAGATTCATACTTCTACTGAACAGATACGAGTGTGGAATCAATCTTCTCATCTAACACTCGGGAAGAAATGTCCAACTATTCCTTTAAGGCACTACGACCTCTAGTGGCTCACCTGGTCAGAAACGTTGTACCAGTCGTAGTCAAAGGAGTTAATACTCTTGTTCGAGAGACCCAGGACGACCAGATTGTAGCAGGCCCTGGATGAGTACAGGAGGATGACGATGGCTCCTATGACCGTCACCTGGCACACTGATGTCCCCTGTACAGTTTGAGGAGTTGGGACAAGAAATTGCACATCAAATATACATCTAACCTTTAGGAGGAAATCAGATCTAATTTAATTAAAACAATTGTAAAATCAAATCCAATACTATAAGGAAACATACATGGTAAATTAAACTATACATTTCGAATGACATATCGTTTTAAAATATTACTTTGTAAGTAAGTATCAGTAAATTATACATTATTCACATGTATGTTTTTACTGTATACAATGAGTCAACTGATTATCTGATCCCATAGTCTGTGTTTTTATGTTATTCTGAATCAGTGTTTTTTTTTTTTTTTATCCTGGTGCCAATGAAATAAATACATTTAATAATGCACTGTTTTGGCTCTGTTGCAGCATCCAATGTGTAATCTACGAAGCAAC
Source organism: Spondyliosoma cantharus (assembly GCA_900302685.1). Taxonomy (NCBI): domain Eukaryota; kingdom Metazoa; phylum Chordata; class Actinopteri; order Spariformes; family Sparidae; genus Spondyliosoma; species Spondyliosoma cantharus. Next base: position 90,290 of record OMLP01015265.1, on the reverse strand, counting down.
TAGTAACTAAAGTTATCAAATAAATGTAGCGGAGTCATATAGAGTGAGCAGAAAATACTTGAGTAAAGTACAAGTACCTCAACATTGTACTTATGTACAGTACTTGATTAAATTTACTTCACTAGTTTACACAAACAGCACATTTTGTTGATCAGTGCGAAAGAACATATTATGCAACCATGCTGTATGTCCAGCTTGTGAATGCACCACAGTACAAGCAGTCCTACATAAGAACGACACTGTTGCTAGGAGACAATCCCTATGTACAAAGGAAGAATTATGTGGAGAAGTACATCTTCACACGAGGGTGCTATATTCAGCACACAAAACTGTTTGATGTCACACAAATAACTATGAAACAAAACACAAGCCACATATAGTCTAATGTATTCATATTTCATTTCTGCTCTTGGTGCCACACAGTACAGAGGAGTGACTCTCACCTTAGACTCCAGGTAAATGTTGGCCAGAGACATCTTAGCGATCTTGTAGAGACACACAGCGAGCGAGATGGCACACAGGACAAAAAGCGTGTCGTTGATTGCGACCCTCACGAGCACGACGGTGTGCTTTTCTGCAGAGGACATCCTCACCAGCAGGGCGCACACTAAATTCACAACTAAAAACACCAGGCTGATGAAGAGGAAGAGCAGGTACAGTGGCAGCCTGGGGGTCAGGAAACCAAAGATATTAACCACAAAACTTACACAGAATTCAAGCTTTCTTTAGCCAACACAGGTTTTTGCCAGATAATATCATGAAAATGAAATCTAAAATCTGATCTTACCTGTATCTTAAAAGCTCTGGTGCATATTTGGACTTTGCCTTGAAAACAACCTGTGAAAAGGAAAAAAGTAAATCATGCATCACCACATCATCATGCAAAAGCGTCACGCTATATAGTCATTTTCACTTCTGTATTCCTGCTCTGAGAGTTCTTTTGAAACAGGAACCTCGCAGCTGAAAGTTCTGAACTCCAGAGAGACAATGGTCACACAGCACAGGGCCACATGCGACACTGCGTGCCTCACTGTCAACTGTGACTCAAAGCAGCACTAGAGGATTACGCTAAAAATAAACTTTAGATGGAGGCTAGAGAAGTTATTATTTGATATTTGGATCAAGTACGCAGATGGAGAAATGATTCACTGCAGTGCACTTTGTAACTGTTCTGAATGAAGGTACTGTAAATCACACTGAAAGCAACAGGTTACATTTACTGGACAGCCCAGATGAAACCGCGATTATTTTGACATGATATTATGTTCTGTCTCACAATTAGTTGGAATGATCATTTTGTGTGACAATTAATATTTTTCACTGAAGAATCTATTAAGATCATGATGATGTAACATTTGTCAGCTTCTGTTCCAAGCAAACATGTTTTCTTACATCTGCAGAAGAAGTTTTGTGGGCCGGTAGGACAGAACTTCTTTATAATGCTGTTCTGTCACACATTTCACTTTTATCAGAGAAAAAATGACAGCTGTAATAATATTTTGATATTGCGCTCTGCCACATTGAGATTGTGACCATATTTCAGCCTTATCAATTTATTGAGGAAATAATTAGAAGATTAATAAACAATGGCAAATAATCATTAGTATATCATCTCTTAATGATCTGGGTAATATCATTGATGAGATTATATATAATCTTAGATTTTGGATATTGTTCTATTGTGATATGACATAAGTGTTGTCTTTTCCTAGTTTGAAAGGCTGCACTACATTAAAGTAATACTGTAACTACTTGTTCTAATACTTGTCTTTGCTTAGTCATTTTATCCATATTACTGATAATTATTCATCAAAGAACTTATTGTGTTAATATTTTGTGAAACTATGAAACTAACTATCATCTCTACCATACTGTCCTTATATCATTATGAAGATATTTGGTCAACAATATTCTGATATTTAATTTTGTCGCCCAGTCCTGACATTAATTAAGTTATTTTTATTAATTAAAGGGATTTCAAAATATCAAATACACATTGTGTAATGTGATATAGCCTAAAGATATTGTGATATTATTTTAAGGCCCTATTGCCCTGCTCATATGATATAGTTTAGTGTTACTACTAGAAGCCATTTTATATTTTGTCCAGTGGCTGCACATTGACAAGAGGATTCATCCACTAATGTTCACAAGAAGTTAAAGATCTCCTCCAGACAAGTTTTTAGGACCTAGCCTGTAAAAAATACTCTACTTGTGGTAATCATTTGTGCCTAATAAGATTAATAAGAAGTCTTAAAATAACATCTACTTATTTGGCACTATTGAACATCCTGAATCTATGAAAAACATCATGCGTAAGTGGCATTTTGCACCACCACTGGCGATGTCACACAAAACCCTGCTCTACATACAGCTGAGGTTTTATGGTCAACAGAGAAATATGTCAAAACTCTAGTGTCAAACTCATTATCCAACATTATCCAGATACCGTCCTCACAGCAGGTGCAGGCACACTATATGAAGCCCTGTGACAATCCTGACAGCATCCAAACCTGCCAACTCACCTGTACAAAGTAAAGGTTCATGAGACTGAGGGTGAAGAACTGCAGGCAGACAGGCAGGCAGTAGAGCAGCCAGAAGGGAAAGGGCCCCAGGTTGTTGGCTGTGACAAAGTTTTTGAAGTAGAAGGAGAAGAGCACTGTGCGCAGGGCCGACCACAGCAGGCACAGGGACAGGAACACCGTCTGGTAGCTGAAGCGCTTGTGTCGGTACCGCAGGACCAGCCAGAGCTGCACGTAGATGAAGATGAAGAGGAGGGAGTAGAAGACGGTGTAGGCTACAGTCAGGCCCAAAGTGACGTACGGTGGCACAGCTGGGCTCAAGGTAGGCAGAGGCAAGAACTTGTCCATCGGCGACGGCTCCTTCTCCGTCACAGGGGCCGCCATGGCCGGCTCTCCCTGCCCGGAGGAGGGGAGCGGAGCGGAGGAGAGAGGAGAGCGGAGGGGCCTCACCGCCGGTCTCTCTCAGCTCTCACACCCCGGCAGAGGAGAGGTGAGAGCAACGAAAGGGGAAAATAGGCTGCCGACGGGGCTGTCAAGAAGCGGGGGAGAGGAAGAGCAGGGGGAAGAAAACACAGCTAACTTCCTGCTGCGGAGCCGGAGACAGGCAGAGCGCGAGGCACATGATCAGCGATGAGAACGAGGCTGTAGTCAGGGGCAGCGGCCAGGAGCCGAGCGCGAGGACCAGCCCTCCTGCCGCACTCCGTACGTGACGCTACGCATCAGCTGACGCACGCTGCTGTACCTTTAACCCTGTGACGATGGGGCTTCCCACCGCACCGCTGATCTCAGGAGAGCAGCTCAGAGCTCCTGCACGGATCTACTCTCATTTCATTAAGGTCCATTATATCGCGTTTCATTCATCTTCATCATTATTCATCACTGGGACAACACACCCACACATTCACTGCTACACGTAGGCCTATTGAAAGTAATTACATTTAATTGGTAAACGATTTTTAAAGGCATTGTAGTAACGTGATGGCAACCATGTGTAGGTACACATATGTTACATAACACTTGAACATTACATTTTGGACTTTTCTGGTTTTGTTGAATTGAAAGTCTTGATAAAGATTAACTGATGCTTAAAGTTGCACTCCGTCTATTTATCATTGCATTTAAACAGCGGTACGTTGGCCTCACTTCTGCTAGGAGTCTCAGTCAAAATAAAACAAAAGTTGCAAGCTGCGTTAATGTTTTCAGGTTTTATTCGCATTAAGTTTAGTGTCGTTCGCTGACTTCCTTCCTCACTCTCTGACTCCCTCCCAGAAGTTATAGCGACAGGCAATAAAATGAAACGCACTGTTACATTGAATATAATATACATTGCAACATTATTGGAACAATTTAGGATAATGCACTGTAAGTACACAATTTTAAAACATATATAACAAAGATCTAGTAATTTAATGTTTCATATGATATTATCAAATAAAGTTGGAAGAATTGGTTGCTAAAACAGGCCCCTCTTCAGCGCCCTAGCCCTCACTCCTTGTGACCAGACCAGAACAAGACGCAATCTGGGGTCCTTTGCCCAGTTGGTATTTCAGCATTGACAAAATGCTAAATGAAATTAATGCAGCAGAGGCCAAAACATTCTGACTTATTGTCCATAATATGGGCGAAGCTGCAAAAATTCTGGATCCTACAATTCAAATTCATTCATTCAAATTCAGCAGTGTTTTTAATTAAATCATCTCTGCCTATATCTTTCAGACTCCACTGCCACAGTCTGTAACACAACCTTTCTAGTAAAAAGGATTGAGGTCTCAAACTCAAGCTCAAGCTCAAGCTCAACGTTGTTATCCAGTCTTTAGACAACTCCTCTGAGGCAAAGAAAAGCTCAAATAACAATTAAACTAATCACTATGTGTAAAATCACTTATGTTCCTTTTTAATTACAACCAAGAGTATGTCAGTTTTGTTCAGAGAAGTATAATTTGCTTTATGATTCAAAAAGAAACATATCAAATGTGCTCACAGAGCTCAGTGAAATTTGTTATGGTGAGCAGTCGCGGGGTTTTTTGTTTCACAGGACTGGGGCATGTGAACATGAGGGAGGCCGAGGATGGAGGTCAGTCTAGCTCACCTTTGACTTCTGTGTTACATTCATCTTTTCACACACAGAGAGCGACTACCACCCATTAACCACACCAAGCAAGATGCTGTCAGCTACCATCTTTCCCTCTTGGCTGCTAAACTTCACATAAAAGCCACATTATCAAAATAAAAAACGTGGCCTCTCATGTGTAGCTTTTATGTACAGATTAATTTATTTACATCATTGAATTAGTATTCTAACTCATGCAGTTGGCTTGAGTTAAAGAGGACAGATAACAAGCTGAAAGCCTTTTAGAAACAGAAGCAAAAGACTAAATTACAAGGTAATTAATCAATAAATGTGATGCAAAATATTGCGTGTTTCCTCCAGCCCTTTCAATTGGCCACGTCTCCAGTTTTGTTTGTGAATAAAAAACAATAATGACAGGCTGGTGACATAATGGCACTTCAGACTGATTATCAGTCTACAGTTTCGTGCCACATCAGATCACATTCACTGCGTGTTCCCAGGCAACACAGCCAGAAAAAAACAGGCTCCCCCAAACTCTAACAAGTTACAGCTAATGGCACCACTGGCCCCGGGGTAAACATCCCATCAGCTGCTGAGAGTCCAACAAGGGTCCAATGTGTTTCACCATTTAAGCACCGTGAATATCGACAGTGTTATAAAATAGACAGCGTTTATAGTTTAAAAACATGTCTTGTTATTGGGTGAACTACTTTTAGTTTCATACACAGAAGCACTTTTGTCCTGTAAGTCCTGTAGTCATGATGGTATGTTTTCTGTTTTGATCAAATTCTATACAAATTAGCACTTGCTGAAAAAGATTGTTGGCTTATTCTTTTTCAAATGGTAAATCAAGCATACACACCTATAACAGTTATGTACTTACTGTTTGTATAACAGCCTATAACCTTGGAAAACCTTTGAATTGTTTGGGGAATATATTCAGAAACTTCATCAAATGACCAGAAGGTGGCACCTTCACACTGTAGAAAGATGGAAAGTGAAAGAGAAATAATGTTTTAACAAGATGGGGTACTAAAATCAGACAGGAAAAGGAAATAAATATGATATATGATAACTGATACATGATTTATACATTAATGTCTTGAGGTGACTTCTGATTTCAGCTTTCATGGTGTAATATGGACGAAAGTGGATGATGTTTAGTGCAATTTGCTACGAATATAGTTCAAAATCTGCAATTAAAAATAATCTTTTCCACATGGTGACTGGAACGGAGTCATTTGCTCATTCAATTTGGAGTCCTGACATGAAACGTCTATATGTTGAAATGTTTATAGCATCACTGCTGTTCGAGAAAAAGTCCTGTTTCAGTAGGGTAGTTAAAAATGGAAGGTTTGCCCTGACGGTGATACTAAGGAAAAGGTCATGGAGTCATTAGAATCACAAGGATTTCTCCCCTTGGAAGCATAAATGTGCCCTTTAAATTTCACAGCAGCTTGGACCGTGTGTCTCGTGCAAAAATAAAAAATCATGGTGATAAGGGTCACTCTTTGAGTGTAACAGAAGCCTCATCCTCTGGTGCCTCCCTACACATCTGCCTTGTCCACTTCTTGAAACGAATCAGTGTGTTCTAGGGACCCTTCATGATTAAAGCATGTGGAGGCTGGTTTACCGGGCAGGGAAGGTGTAAGAAAAGACACTCCATATATGGAGTTGTATTACATAATATGCAGTGATAGAAGAAGTATTCAAGTATACAATACCAGACTGTGAACATACTCCACTACAAGTAAAAGTCTCACATTCAGACCAGATTTATTATCATCAGAAAGATGTACTTAAAGTATGAAAAGTATAAGCACTCAATGTGTAGGAATATGGTCTCTGTCAATGTTTTACTATCATATCAGATGTTTTTGGTTTTCTGTTCATTAATGTTTAGATTCCATTTTACTGATGTTGATGTTTAATATTGAGCTAATGAGAACTACTTTATATACTGTTGGCTACTTTAATCAACATTTTAACATCATATTCAATAAGATCAAGGTATGTTTGTCACATTGATGTGCTGTGCAAGTCACGTATCTCTGAAGAAAATTGTTTTCAGCTCTGTGACGATGCAGTTAGCTGTGCAGCTAGTAGTCTGGACTGGACTGGGAGTTCAGAAAACTAGAGAGGTGTTGGTATTGACACCACTAGCAAGGAGCTTTAGCTTAGACTAGGATTAGCAAATGCTAGCTGTTTAGCATGCTAACTTCAGTATATATCTTTGTAACACAACCTAGACGCCATAACATCAGAACTGTTCATCACCTTCTGATGACATTTGTTTTGATTGTTTTCAACTAGAATTCTGATACACTGCACCTCTAAAAGTGGGAGAATTATTTCAACCCATAACAGAACAGTTAATCTGTCAATATTTAAAATTCACATAAAAAATTAAATGAAATTTTGGTCTGGCGGAGGACATAACAAGGCCATGATGTGGCCATAAACAAAATGAATCATCATCTGGGGAGCATGATTGAAGAAGCAGAAGAAGAAGAAGAAGGCAACATTGTTGATCCCTCTTGGTGAAATTTAATTTTCCATACCAAATCTAGTGACAATCTTTGCATTATGTTATCTTTAATTTTCACTGTCAAAACATTTTATCTATCAAAATATCTGCAATCAGCATTTTAGGCTGATGTTAGCGGAAAACAAAGGTCAGAGGTCATTATAAATCAATAGGAATCAAGGGGACCATGAATACCCACATTAAAATGGCATGTCAAAGTAGCCAACAGTAGATCAGATGAGTGGAGCAAAGTGTTAGACGGATGACTGACCATCCGTTTGCTGTGCAGAAAACAGCTCAGAAATGCGCCATATTACCAGCATGTCCCTCATTATCCCAGCTGGAGTCGAGTCTGATAGCCACAGCGGTATGCCTCAGATGATTAGAGTATGGTACAGTGCTCTGTGATATTGTCCTTTACATAATGTTTCAATCTAACCGGCCGTGGGGCTCTGTTGCTGGTAACTGGTCCATGCTCTGATGTCTGTGCTCTGATGGCCCCTTGGCCTGTATCCAAACCTGCCAATACAGCTCCAGTGTTGTCCCTCTTGAGACACTCGGACCTCCCACACAGTGGCCCCTGTGCCACAGTACCTTATCATCCAAACAGTGGCGACTGTTTTTGAATGTTTTGGCAATACTGGAACAATGAGTTGTAAGTCATTGTTTTAATAAAGGAGGATGATGTGAAACCGACCCCGCTGACTTCTGTCCTGAACCAACCCCTCATAACTCCATGTTTTTGTTTTTCAAAGTGAGCCAAACGCCATCACCGCGGATGTCCAGCACCACAGCACTTCAGGAATTTATTTTAGGAACAGCGTGAAAAGAAAAGTATAGGCAAACCCTCTCATTTCTCCCTCCAGGATTTATGAAACTCGCTCTCCCAACTCCGCCCCACATCTCCCAAACTCTGACTGAACTTTCTTCACTGTGCGTCACTCTCCACTAACCTGGCTTGGACCGAGCACGGGACTGCTCAACTTCTCCTGAAACACGAACAATGGGTTGGCAGGAGCGAGGATGGCTCGTCTGTGCGAGTTTTCTCGGATTTGTGGCGTCGGTGGAGAGCATAACGCGGGGAGAGCTTTTTCCTTTCGGTCCGAGCGCAAGAGACCGGTTAATGGAAGCAGGGAATGACCAGACGCACCGACTCCAGCTGGACAATCCAGTGTTGTTTTATGATGGCTCTTTCGACAGCATCTTTGTAAGTCATAACTTGGTGCACTATCATTGTCGTTTTAATACAAACACGAGGGATTTATTGGTCAGGGTGGACGGTCCATCGATCTTGCGCAATTGCGCACACCCTACAAATGGGGTAGAAAGTTATACGTCAAAAGGGGTCATTAGTGACACCGTGAAACAATGCCTGGAAGTTGCAAAATATATGTGGGCCAGGGTATGACTTTTCTGTGTAGCTCTGGAGTATCTGTAAATATTGATTTATTTATCACACAGACTGCTGTGGAATGCAAGCCCCGAGGTTATCATTTTACTGTTGACATAAAGAGAGCAGAGTATTCCAGGAACCTCATTTTGCAATCCATCCCAAAGAAAAACTCTACTGATGAGTCTCTGCCACGGAAGTTTTGGGCCAATGAGAGAGGCTTATATGAGCAACATTTATAGTTTTATATTATAGGGCTGGAGAATCAAAGGGGCTCTGTGCATGAATACATTTTACATTCACATACATATGTGAGCTGATTGTAAAATGACATGAAAACTGAGGTATCTGTCTTACCTGGATGCCTATACGAGCCTGTGGATGATGTGTTGAAGTTGTTGGTGGATTTCTTTGCAACAGACTCGGGTTATATTTTCCTCACCAGTCCAAATGCACACTCTGCTAACAGAGGCCAACAGTAGCCTACATTATTATGGAAACAATAACATAACATAAGCTAACTACTCTCTCCAAGCACAACACAGGAGTTCCCCAGAGCCCCTTTAATGGAAATATTATATAAATGGCTAAAGTGTAATTTCCAATAAAGTTGTAATGTGTGTCTAAACAGCCCTATAATGAAGTACAGTGGTGCGGCAGAGATGTCCTGGCCTACAAATTGTTCTACAGATGTAAGAAAACATGGTTTGTTTGGTAGAGATTCCAACAAATGTCACATCATCATGATTTTAATTTTATTTTAGTAAAAATGTGAAAATTGTTAATCATGTTGTAATGTCTGTGACAAATAATCACAATATGATTCTTTTTTGAAGCTGTCCTGCAGTCATTATTAAAAAGAAAATCACATCCTGTCTAATATAAATAACAGAGTAGAAAAAATATGCAAAATAGTAACTTTCTCAAAGATTTAATTTGTTTATTATTTTCTGTTCAGTGACCATGTAGAGATGTTAAATGGCTTGGAAAAAGCCAACCGCAACATTTAGCTGAAAACAGCACCACTGTGTTGGACGGACAAACAGCCTTTTATTCCCAGTGATTCCCCTTTTCAAAGAAAAGTGCTACATCTCTGTTTTAATTGTGCCGCATGTGGATTATATGCTATCGAAGAGTGGTTTCCTTTGAAAAGCAGGAACTTAACATTTACCTAAACTCCATCCATACTTTGTCAGTTGATTATTTGTTACGCTTTAATTTCTGAAGTTTTGGCCAGGTGTATCAATCAATAACTTTTAAAAGATCTTCAATCAGTGTTTTAAGCGATCCTTTATGGAACGCGTCACATGCTCAGTCTCACCCAAGGAGCAGATCCATTTGTGGAGATGTGAAGAGTAGAAAAAATGTTGTGGTTAACACATGAGCCTGAGGTTGAGAATAAATATTTAAGTTCCAGTTATAACTATCAGTCTTGGGGGGTTTCCTCAATGCTGACTGCTTCCATCACTCACCACAAACATATTTCTCTCCTGCAGCCATAATAGTCTGAGGATTTTTGCTTTTCATTTACGAGACAGTCAACTCTGAACTGTCTGCGCCCTGAAGGCAAACAGTAATGCCTTTCACACCAGACCTGGTTATAGAAAATACATTTTCTCCAATTATTAGGAGCTTTTATTGTCTCCTCCTGAGTGTGATTCATAATCCACAGAGGTACCACTGGTATGTCGGGGTAGCCATTAACCTTAAAAAGATCTCTCCCTGCGATACATCTGTGAGATCAGAATCACTGATCATTTTCCCAGCTCTATCTTCAATTTTGGCAGGAAGTTTCTGTAATGACGATTAGTGCGCAATCTTGAGGCTCTCTGGGGCTGCTTGTCAGGGGCAAGGACAGGAAACAGTGTGGCCCGGGCCAGGAATAGTGCTCTTGTTTTCCCCTGGTCAGGAAGTGAAGGAGCCCCATGTGCAGAGTGCCTGTGTGTGTGTGAGTGTTTCTGTCATGGGCCCAGTTTCTCTTTTTTTACAAGCCCTCCATGTGTTTGTGTTAAACCTTAAGTGTGTAAAAATGTGTGTTAAATGGCATTTGTTGTTTGTTCGTTAGCGCTATTGTGGGGCATGGCAGCTGACTCGGATCATTAGTCTAATGAGTTTGGAATAAAGATCAAAGTGGGTCAGACTGGTCTGGGTCAGCCTCAGCAGTAAAACACTTCTTCATGTGTTGTTATCCAGGAGAGTCATGAGGTGTTACAATCATCTCTTGTTCATTGTTCATCATTTCTTGTTCTCCCCATTATCTTAACTTTTAATTTCAGATCAACACCAATGGTTTTATTGCCACAGCGGAGCCAACCAGCGAGTCGACGTATCTTGGCAAGATGCCCCCGGGGTTTGGCATGATTGCAGCTCTGCAAGGAGACCTGGACACAAGAGACGGTGAGGGCAGAGTATACTTCCGTCAAGACTCCAGTCGTGATACCCTGCGTCGGTCAGCCGAGATCATCAACAGGGCTTTCCCTGAAGACGATGAATTCAACCCAACCCATGCTGTGGTGATCACCTGGGTCGATGTCGCTGCTCATGAATCTCACAGCAGAGGGGATGGCAACAGGAAGGTGAGCATCACATAGTTGTTTAAGTGATATCTGATTGAACAGATCATTTACGTCCTCTCTAATGTTCAATCACACAGAAAAACACCTTCCAGCTGTTAATTGCATCCATGGAGACGGCCTCGTATGCTATCGTCCTGTACCCAAGGGATGGAATACAGTTCACCTCCACGCCTGCAAACGGCCAAAGTGTGGTCATGCATGGAGGCTTCAGTCAGGGATTGGTCAAGGGTTTCCTGTTTTATAGTCAGGGACCATACTACCGCACCACCACCGAAGACGAGGCATCCGTCAGAGCTTTAGCAGAGTAAGTCAACCAATGGCTAGACCAGTTCACAGCTTAGCTGTCAACTGTTGATTACTACTACTACTAGAAAGGTACTCAGTAGAGCAAACAACTGAGTCATCAGTTTGAGTCATTTTTAATTGCTCTATGACAGCAAACTGAGTATCTTTGGGTTGTGGACAGAACAAGACATTTGAGAACGTAATCTTGGGCTTCGAGAGACACTGACATTTATCCCAAAGTAGATTTACACCAAACAACTATTTAATTAATCAAAAACTCAGTGAAAAGATGAATCGACACTGAAAATTACAGCCCTAGAACACTGCTGTAAAAGTCTCCTCTCTCCTCACAGGGAGACCAACTCTGGCCAGCGGGGAGTATGGGTGTACGAGATTGGAACGTCTCCCTATTTTACCAACGTGGTTGCAGGTGAAGTCACTGACCTGCCCGCTGAAGCCACAAGGAGACCTGCGTATACTGATGAACAGCAAGTGGAATACCCTCATTTTGAGTCAGAGGGGGCGCAAATCGAAGTCCATCCAGTTCAGTACAAGCCCCTTCAGCCCGGGAACCCAGAAGTGGTTGTGGTGGACGACACAGATATAAATGTAGATGGTGAGTCCATAGCCATCCATTGCTGGAAGATTATACACATTTTATTAGCTGTGTCTGTCACGTTCTTATTGTGCTTTCATGTGTTTTCAGTGTTCTCATACAACCTTGGGACATGTGCCAACAACGCTAATAAGTGCTCCCAGTTTGCTGACTGTAAGGACTACTCCAGTGGATACTGCTGCCACTGCAGGCCTGGCTTCTATGGCAACGGGATACAGTGTGTGGCAGAGGGTAACGTCACGCTTCTGCTTTAAATTGACTGAAAGATTGAAACAGTGGGTGGAAGTGTAATAATTTTCACTGCTTTGTGGTAATGGAGAGGAAAGGGTTTGGTTAAAATGCATATGCAACGTTACCTTGTATGAGATAGAAGCTAATGTTATGAATTCTGAGAAATGCCGCCACACTTTGCTAGTCAATATGCTGCATTGGCCTCCAGGATTAGTAATGCTGCAGTGTTTTTTCACTGTCGATCAGCCAGTTTACCAATAAAGATTTGCAAAAGTTGCTGGCATCGCTTGACAATTTAAAGGCTGAAAATGTGACAGGAAGCCACAGTTTCAGCAGTTTAGCCTTACGTTGTATCCCTAGGGTTAGTAGGGCTCTACAGTAGTGGACAAACCAGACACTGGCTGTAGAGAGGACCTTTTATGTTTTTTGAGATTTAAGCAGCCAGCGTTAGGAGTGTGTTTAGTTGGTTGTGACCTGACACCAACTTCGATGGTTTTGGTTTGTTTCTGCAGGAAAGCCACAGAGGATGAATGGTAAAGTGTATGGAAAAGTGTATGTGGGCAACTCTCCTTCTCCCGTGGAGTTCACCAGCAACGATCTCCACTCATATGTTGTGGTAAATGACGGACGCTCCTATGTGGCCATCAGTGAAGTCCCCTTCACCCTCGGGCCCTCGCTGCAACCTCTGTCGGCCCTTGGTGGCGTGATTGGGTGGGCGTTTGCTCTGGAACAGCCTGGCTTCAAGAATGGCTTCAGCATTATTGGTGAGAAAAAGACCTGTACAACTTCAACGGTAGTATCTGACGATGTGATACCCAGCAGCTTCTCATGGTGTTTTCTCATGCTTCACTTGGTTAGTAAATGCCAAAAGTGAAGATTCAGGAGGCAAACAGAAATGTTAATGCTGCCACAGCTGCAGTTCTACTCACTCCGTCCAGCTGAATTCCCCTCACATTACCGCTGAGACAGAAGGCAGTAAGCCAAAGTTCATCCAGGGCCAGGGTCTTAAAGTTAACCTCCTTGTCTCTGTCTTCTGTAGGGGGGGAGTTCACACGGCAGGCTGAGGTGACCTTTCTGCCAGGGAATGAGAAGCTGACCATCAGGCAGGAGTTCAAAGGCATCGATGAGCACGACCACCTGGCGGTGAGCACCACCCTGGAAGGCCGGGTCCCTGAGGTGCCTCGCGGCTCCACTGTGCAGATTGATCGCTACTCTGAGATCTATCAATACAGCAACAACTGTAAGACACAGCCTGAACAGAGAATGTCACCACGTTGTTTCTCCTGTTTTTTGCACTTGATCAAACCTCTTCATCCAAAAGTATTTTTCTGCCTTTGTATCATGAATTAACACTTAAGAATCAAAAATGAGAAACTACAATCTTACCTTCCTGTCATACCTTCCAGTGATCACCTCATCCTCCACCAGGGACTATGTCGTGAGCCTGCCCGATGGCTCCACAGAAACCAGGATGTATCAGTGGCGTCAGACCATCACCTTCCAGAGCTGCCAGCATGGCGACTCCCTGAGAGACATGAAACCGACTCAGATGCTCAGCGTGGACCAGGTGTTTGTCATGTACGACGCTAATAATGAACTCATCCGGTTCGCCATGAGCAACAAGATCGGGGATGTCAATGGTGAGGTCATGGAGACTGTTTTTGTCTTCCTGTTTGGGTCTCTGCTCACTTCCTTCCTGGTGTGCAACATATAACATCCTGACCAAGGACAGTTTTACTTAAAAATTAAGACTGTTGCTGAATGGTTGATCTCATTGAATCACATAAATGAAATATTATTGTTGTGACATTTCATCTAAAATACACCGTTAATTCCCAGGAGGGCAGCCACAGGAGAATCCATGTTTCACTGGAAGACACGGCTGTGACACAAATGCTGTGTGTCGACCTGGAGAGGGAACTCAGTTCAACTGCGAGTGTGCTAATGGCTTCAACGGTGATGGGCGCACATGTTACGGTAAGAATTATGTATGATATAATACAAAAAAGCGTGTAGTTGCCTCTTGATTCTCACCACTAATATACTTTTTCCTTGCAAGTACATCAAGCAGTTTCCTCAACTCTTTAGAGCCTTCATTTAATCAACCCCGGCTCCCTAAAGCCTTCCTTCCTGGGGAACTCGGCAATCTTGCCAATTAGCAGAGTGAGTCCCACTTCGTAAACAAAGTTTCCTATACTCTCAGACCAGGTTAACATGTCTAGCGTGGTCCTTGTCCCCAGCCCGGGCTGGAGAAAACCAACAGTCTTTTGCAATCAGGACAGGAAGAGCTCTGATGCACAGACAGTAGAAAAAGGAAGGAAGTATTTCAGACAGATGCTATCATGAAACATTTGTAATTAAGAAATCTAATTAAGCTCTCTCCTCTGATCTCCTGACATCTGATAGTAAAGGACACTGATTTGACAAATGTGCAACTTCAGAGCTTCAGATTTTAAGTCAGACCTAATGAAGGAGTTATTAGCATATGATAATTGTCTCTCCTCTTTATCAGACATTGACGAGTGTGCAGAGAATCCTCAGATCTGTGGCTTGCACGCTATCTGCAACAACCAGCCCGGGACCTTCCGCTGTGAATGTGAAGATGGGTATCAGTTCGGCAATGATGGGCATACCTGCACTGGTAAGTGATGTTGCCAAGTACTGTTACATAGTTCATAAACCTCACCTAGTAGTTGGGATGTACCGTTTCAGATGCAAACATACAATAAGATAAAATAAAAAATGTCATCTAGATCAGTACAAACAAGATAAAGCAGATCATTTTTAAGGTTCACAATGTGTGTGCCACCGTCTTTGTGTAAATATGTGTGTTTGTGTGTGTTCATCAGGCCCAGGTTCACTTAATTAGACTGCATCAGGATACTTCAGAGTCATAAAAGGTTTTACGAGATTAGCCTGACCTCAATTTTCCTCTCTAACTTTTCTGGTCTCCAGCTGGTTTTTCACCTGCTATAACCCACACACATTAAAGGAATGGTTCAGTGTTTTGGGAAAGATGCTTATTTGAAAGTCTTGCCGGGAGTTAGATGAGAAGGCGACTCTCATGTCCAGATGCTAAATTTTAAGTTACAACCAGCCAGTTAGCGTAACTTGGCATAAAGACCTGACTACTAGCTGGTGGTTATAACCTTATGTTTATTGGACAGATATAAGAGTGGCACTGATCTGCCCATCTAGCTAATAAACGTATTTCCCAAAATGACAAAAAGCAACTGCTTTAAAGTTTAAAATGATGTCTTGTTATTTTTCACGTCTTCAAACATATTAGGATCTCATCCTAAATGTTTCATACCAAAACAAATGAACAGTATTTCCCTGGACTTCTTCTCTGCAGAGATTGACCGAGCTGTGGACGCCTGTGAAGAAGGCACTCATACTTGTGACATTCCTGAGCGCGCTCAGTGCAGCTACACTGGAGGCTCGTCCTACATCTGCTCCTGTCTGCCAGGTTTCTTTGGAGATGGAAGAACCTGCCAAGGTACTACATACAGACACTAAATATACATTTGTTGAATAAACTGCTTTCTGTTTGTACAGAACGTATATTTATTGCTTCCAATTCACATCCACCAACATACAGTATTCACATTGCATTGTACATACTAAGTAATTCATTTTTATACATTGCTTTATCATAATACAAGACTTACAGGACTTTATCACTGGTTTTACATATTTTAGTTCCTCGGGCACTAATTGTTTATAGTTTACATCACTGCTAGCAATTCAAACTAGAGGCTGTAAGTCTTAAGGCTGATCTGTTACATTTCAGTCAACCACAGGTTTCTATTCAGTAAAAATCAACTTACAGACTTGAAACTTTATAAAGGCAGACAGATGGTGGACCGAGGTGTGATAATGCATTTCAAGGCAGGGAATCCTTGTTTATTCAGGCTGGAGTGTTAACACATGAACATCTATTTTTTTTAAATGACTGCTATTGAGTCTTATGATGAATTAATGGAATAGCAAAAGCAAAAAAAAAACTTTTAATGTGATGTTTTTTGGTATGTTTATCTATGTGTCTGACTACATAGTCATTGCCTTCTTCTGTAACATTAAAATTTCCATTTTGTGATTGGCTTAATTTAAAAGTAGCTCATTTAATCATAGATATGTGCAAAATAATAATAAAGTTACTTGATCTTGGACTGACTATGCAGCAGCTCTGATTGGCCAGCTCCTGTCTCTGCTTTGTGGATTGAAAGAAATAATTAATTAATTAAAAATGTATAATTTTATCAGTTCAAATTATAAATTGATTACAATTAAATTCTATAATTCATCCCGTCACAAACTGGCTTTATACTCGTTTGTTTGTGAAAGGAGAGTGTGAAATCTGAGATTTGAGAGTTTGCTGCCAAAGAACTCAGCATTCCTGAAAAATGCTATCAGGGAATGATTGTCGAGGAGAAAAAATAAGCAGAGGAGGACATTTATGTGAAAATGATGTGATTTCAGAAGCATCTGGCAATGATCGAGTGTCAGTGTCGTCTCACTTACAAATATGATTTTCCGGATAATTCTTCCTTGCACATGCCTTCATCATGTGATGATGTGATGATGACATGGTTCAATCCAGTAATAGAGTTGGCAGATTCACTGAATGTGAAACCGGCAGCATTGTTCTTTAACATATGTAGTTCACATTTCAAACCGATTCCATGAACTTTAAGGCTCTAATTGTTAAACCATCTGCTCAGGACTGGAGGAGGTGAGATTTCAAACATTATACATCTGCTGTGATTGAACAGTGAAACATGAAAAGCAGATGGGAATTTAAAGCTGGGGTTGGTACGATTGGAGAAACCAGCGAGAGCAACCACAAAAATCCCACCCCCTCCTTTCAGGCCTCCCTTCAGAGCCATTTTCAACAAGCTCTCTTAGCTTTTTTAGCATTACTCTGTTAAATGCTACAATCATGTAAACACAAGCAAAATAGTGGTCACAAACGTACCCGATTCCAAAAAGGCTACCCTGAGCTGCAGTTAGCCGGTGTGTGCTATATGATAACTGGGTTAATTGCTTCAGGGCTGTGAGTGTGACACATTGTTGTCATTTGCTTAACAACGACCTTATGTCTCACTTAGATGTAAGAAAAGAATGTGCATAATGAACGTCAACATGGCTAGAGTAAGTACCTACAGCATGTTAGTAATGGGAAGTTTTGGCTCTACTTTTCCTGCCATTCTTGTGCCACTAGCTCACTAATATCTTTAGCAGTACATCTTGCCTAGCCATGTGGAAGACTCAGGTCATGTGTAATAAGTGCAAAGGGCAGAGTGTATGCAGGCAGGCAGGTACACACTGTAGGTAATGTCCCTGCATGAATTTGACAGGTGAGTAATTCTTGCAAATGCGCCTTCAACATGTGGAGGTCTTAAGTCGGCGTGTAGTTTTTTTAGCTTCGAGCGCTCATTTGTTCATAGTTTCCATTCTTTCCACGCCTTTGCTTGATGCTTTGCACTCTGAGGACAGTTATGGGCACAGTGTAGATCCTTGACCGTAAAAGGACGCAACAAATGCAGAAAACCTTTCGTAGTGTTGATGACTGATTCTTCTCTGTCCTCTTCCACCCTCTTCTGTCTGCCTGCAGACATAGATGAGTGCCAGCCAGGCAGGTGCCATCAGGACGCTGTTTGTTATAACACCCAGGGATCATTTACCTGCCAGTGCAGGTCAGGTTACTATGGCGACGGCGTCTACTGCTCTGCAGGTAAGTCTTTTGGAATGATATATCTTTTAGACAGGCAAACCCAACATCCTGCATAAACAGAGCATCGTTGTCTGTCAACTTGATTTTATATTCAGTCTGTGCTGTCAAAGGTTTATTTCTGGAGTCTGTCGCAAGGGGTTCAGACAGTTTCAGGAAACAGTTTTCTCTGATTTAATTGCAGACTCGATAATAGAAAAATTGAAAACGGATCCTTTTCATTCCCAGCATTGTTTATTCCACCCATCTGTACAGTGTTGAGTTCCCTGCCAGACTATATCAGTGCCAGCTGGAACCCGTTTTTAATTTTCTACTGGATAGCAAGGAATTTGTCATGTCTTACAAGGGATGTGGGTGTTTTTGTGTAGCCGCGTTCTGAGCAGAAGGAAAAATAAGATATGAATGAGCCTATGAATACATTTGCCACACAGTTATCACCGTGCCCTCTGGTGCTTTCTTTTCTCTTCAGAGAGGACAAAAACACAATGCGAGACCCACAGAGACAGCCTCCTGGGTGGTGGTCCACGGGGCCCCCGACCTCCCGTCGGGTCGTATGTCCCTACATGTGACGAGAATGGTGCCTATGAGCCCATACAGTGTCACGGCAGCACGGGACACTGCTGGTGTGTGGACCGAAATGGACAGGAAATTCCTGGGACTCGCTCTGGGCCTGGCAGCAGACCAATGTGTGAGTACATCACATGTGTTCAACACCAGACAACAAAAGATCACACTCTCCTTTACTATGTATTAAAAGACCAAATAGAGGCTTTGAAGAAGTTTTTGTTGAACAGAAAACAGTCTCGCTGCTATAATGACCCCTGATCTCCTGTAGGTATTGAACATGGCGGTGTGCCACCACCTGTTGGACCCACCCCTCGACCCGATGTCCACCCTCTTCCTCCAGGAACACACCTGTTGTTTGCCCAGAGTGGCAGGATAGAGCACGTGCCACTGGAAGGTCATGACATGAAAAAGGAGGATGCCAAGGCTGTCCTCCATCTGCCTGTAAGTTTTGTCTTATAAGGCTGGGTAATATATTGATGTCATGGAATTAATTATTGCCATCTTAGATTTTGGATATTGTTGTATTGTGTTGAAGGCTGCATTACAGTAAAGTGATGTCATTTTTCTCAACTTACCAGACTGTCTTACTTGTCACTTATATTATACATATATTATATTACATTATATTCACCTTACTGATGATTATATATATTGTCACAATATTGATAAGGGGATACAACAAAAATGTTTGTCGCCCATTCGGAGCATTTATGAAGTGCTTTTGAAGAGATTTCAAAAATATTAAGATCGATTTAATGAATGCAAAAAAGAATGAACATTTTAAAGGTCAAATTGATAAAATTCTTATGTAAACTAATCATTTAAAAAAAATAATACATACAAGGTGAATAATACAAATATCTGTTTTCCTTAAAAACATTATTTTGATTGTGCATTGATGATTTTTAAAATGTTTGTTGGGTCCAAAATGATCATTTTGTATTTCTCTGTGTAAGAATTCTACCAAAGTTTGTCAGTCAATAGTATCAAGCCGTTGGTATGACATGAATTAGAAGCATAGTGGTGAACAGTCTTGATAGTTGCCAGTTTGTGGGGGAAAAATGTAACGTTATGCTCCTAGCATACTGTAATGCAACATTAATGTTAGCTAGTGTTAGCAATGTTAATGTTCGCTAGCTAGCAATAGCGACATTAGCTAACATTTGCTAGCTAATTTTAACATTAGTGCACTAGCTAACATTAGCAACATGCAGCGTTAGCCAGTGCACAAACTGGCAACCACTTATGGGAGCAGATGATCCGAACAACTGTAACGTGAATGCAATGTAAGGGGGGAGTGGAATGCTATATTTCGTGGTTTTTGTTCTCAATAACACCTTTAATGCCATATCACCCAAGCTTTGTTGTCTTGTACGGAGAAGAGGTTCTACAAGTAGTTTAAGCAGATCTGTGCTTTGTTTGACTTTGGTTGTGGATTTTTTGTGGTTTGAACACGAGTCTGGACATGTCATTTTTTTTTTTTTTGTGGCACATTTACCCGAACTCTATCATCTCTACAATCCTTATCTCTGAGATTTTAATAGGCTTTTCTGTTTATGAATCATGCCATAAAAGGGAATTATTCTCTGGATTTTGGTCTGTTCACAACAGACAAATGCTGATAAGATCTTAGACCAGTGGTTCTCAACCTTTTTTGGGTCACAATCCCCATATAATCAGGTTAGTGTTCAGGACCAGCCTCCCACATCCTGAAAGTACCAAAATGAAAAAAGAGGGGGTTTTATGTGTGTATCCAATCAGAACTCATTTGCACACACACTCTGACTTTCACCAACACTAACAAAAATCCGTTTTAAGGTAGTGTATATGGTACAGGCAATGTAATGAAAAAACAATTCCCTAGTCTAAAGTTTGTTATTTTATCTTTTTCTGCACAAACATCTGGCGACCCCTGCAAATGAATTGGAAATTAACCCGACCCCTGGGGGGAGAACCAATGTCATTAGATCATAGCCATATGATATACTGATGACAATGTCAAGTCAGGGCTTCTCAGTATATGTGATCATTCAGATCATTCTAGAGAAAACAACCAAAAAGTTACAGTATGGTTGTACTTCTCATTCGTGAACAAAACATCAGTTCAGCCTATACACAAGTTGCTCCCTTGCTTGCAACACTTGCATTCTGGCTCTGCGATTTCCCCATCTGCTTCATGCGTTCAAGGCCTGCACTTTATTGGAGGCACATGGCGACATTCACACTAATTACTAACATCAGTCTGACATCTTTGGAACTGCAATTTGCATTTCTTGTTACGCTGATTTCCAAACCAGCTGGTCTGAAGTCTGGTGGAGTTGCTCAGTGTGTGGCTCTGTTTGTTTGGATTTATGTCTAGACGCTAATGTCAAAAAACACATCTGCTCTTTGTTTTTGTTTTTTTGTCTCTGACCAGTCGTGTTTGAGTAAAGTCAACTTCAAAGATTGTTGGTTTGTTGACCCCTCTGCAGGAGAAGGTAATCATTGGAGTGGCCTATGACTGTGTGGAGAAAATGGTCTACTGGACTGAAATCACGTCTCCCTCGATCAGCAAGGCAAGCATTCAGGGGGGAGAGCCCACTGAAGTCATTAGATCAGGTAGCGTTACTATTATCCTTCTATCCACTGAATCTCTTTCATTTTCATCCAGTTGTGAAAGAAACTGACATTCGATGAACTGTGACCTTTCAACAGATCTGGACAGCCCAGAGGGTATCGCCATCGACCATTTGGGACGAACTCTGTTCTGGACGGACTCTGTGAAGGATCGCATCGAGGTGGCCTCTCTGGACGGGTCTCAGCGTCGTGTCATCATAGACTCGGATCTTGTCAACCCCCGTGCTATCATCACTGACCCTCCCAACGGGTGTGTGTTGTTTACCATGAAACCTTTGCGCTTTTTTCGCTTGTTTCTTTAACATGCTGCGAGTGAGATAACAAGTGCTGAGGAACTTCTTTGATAACATTTGCTATAGGTAAACTCATCATTTCTCCGATCTGACTGGGCAGTATGCATTTAAAAGGAAGAGGTCAACAACATTTTTGGAAGTATGCTTATTTTCTGTCTTGCAGAATTAGATGAGAAGATCAAAATCACTCTTCTCATCTATCTGTGAGATTAGTACGGGGCGCACAAAAGGCACATTTCTACATTATGTTGCTTAGTTATGAATCTTCAGCCAACAAGACTCCTGGAAGTCACTTAGTCCATCAAAGAAACAGTCCATTTCATAATCCTGTGTAAATTGTAATTTTTACACATTTTTGGCAGCTAATATCATTCTGCTTTATGGAACGGAAAAGCTCTGGGCTGTTTTTATTTCTTTCAACCAATCACAATCATCTTGAGAGGCACTAAGCCCTGGCATTAAAATGACTAAAGCTAGACCAGGTTAGGGTTAGGGTGACTGACCATTTTCAGTGTATAGGTTGCCAGCTCGGAAGTTGTCCTGTAGGAAAGGTGTAAAATTGTCAATGGCAGGCTTATACCCACAGTATACATCCAGCGAGTCAGGCTACCTTAGCACAGAGCCAGGCTAGCTGTATGCCCTTGTATACTGTATTCTAAGCTAACTAGCTGCTGGCTGATTGACAAGAATGCAAATTGGTGTCCACCCTCAACATTTTTGTAAATACACATTTTGTGTTGATATTATTACATGCAAAAATAATCAGTTCCATGTATTCAGGAGGAGCTTATCAACAAGTTTGACTAGCTAGGTCAAAGGTGCAATACGTAAGACTTTTAGTTCAAAACATTAATCAATTAACTAAAATCATCAACAGAATGTGAGGACATAAGTTTAAAAATACATTATTTTTTTTAAGTCAAAGATATTTGTATACTGTGCAGCAGATATATCTACTGAAGTTAGAATGCTAACCAGCTAGCTCCAGTTTATTCTTTTCAGAATACCAGTCTGAGCTGCCACTTCAGACGCTAGCTGCATCGCTAACTGAGCTAACTAGCTGATGGCAGCTACAGTTAGTGGTCACTCTGGTGACATACTGCCCCCTATCTTTTTCTAGTGTGAATTTCAGAGGAGGAAAATTCTTACATGTAGCCCATTTGAAGAATGAAATCCATTGGCAAAAGAATATTCTTTATGATTTGATTAAAGATATGTCCAGTTTGATAGTAAACTGACTCTCCACCTCTCTCACAACAGTAATCTATACTGGACCGACTGGAACCGCGACGCCCCCAAGATCGAGACCTCTTACATGGATGGCTCCAACAGAAGGGTGCTGGTTAAAGATGACCTCGGCCTGCCAAACGGCCTGACTTATGACCCTCAGAGCTCGATGCTTTGTTGGGCAGATGCAGGTACTGTGGCTTTCAGATGGATGACTCACGTATAAAATTATGTCTGCCTTGTGATCAGCAGCAATCTCTCGCCCGCAGGCACACATAAAATGGAGTGCACACATCCTGCCCGGGGTGACCGCAGACAGGTTATGGAGGGGATTCAGTACCCTTTTGGAATCACATCCTTTGGGAAGAACATCTACTACACTGACTGGAGGAGGTTTGACTTTCTGTATTTTATTATCCAATGACAACATGTGGAAGTGCTTCAGAGTTCCAATGAATTTAAATCCTGGCATGCTGTATGTTTGTTTGTTTAATACCAACATAATTAATGGTTTAAAGGAGATTGGCAAAAGTTTTATATTTTACAACACATTGGAATGTAGAGCATCAAAGACATAATAATTCAGGGTTAGGGTTATGTGCTCCACTGTGCCATGTAAGAGCTCAAGTCTGTTAAGGCAGAGGAAGGAGAGGGAAGGTCAGAGGTCAGAAAGCTCCCCACAATTCAAGAGTGGGCCCTTGATGTCCCTCCTGACTCAAACACTCCGCCTCTAAAGACTGTGGAGCTTTCTTCCCACGCAGACGATTCTGTATGTTAGCCCCAGCAAAAAGGCGGGGGTGGGGGCATCTATTTGTGTGTGTTGGGTGAGGAAGCATCTCAAAAAGTGGCAGCTGCTTGCAATTTCTCAGCCTCAGCGTCTGTGAGTGACCTGCTCAGGGCCTCCCTCTGATCTCTCCAGGGCTGCAGCTCTGCTGGAGACTGTTGAGAGGTGGAGGCGCACAAACTATGTCAGTTATGGCTGAGAAAACCTACACTAACCCTTAGTCATGCTTACAGACTTATATACAAAACACAGGGAGGCAGGATGCTGACATTAGTCAAGCTGGGGTAGTACTGGATTGCTTAACTCTAACTGTGTTTACAACAGGGATGCAGTGGTTGCTGTGGACCGCTTTGCTGGCAAGGAGTCAGACCAGTTCCAGCCTCAGAAACGGACCAAGCTATATGGGATCACCACAGCCTATGCCCACTGTCCTTCAGGTAAAAAGGGCCATATGTTTAACGTGATTTCCCCCGTGTGCTGAAAAAAACTAAAACTAAATGTTTACTCTTGAAGAATTGTTTATTGAATTATTCTAGCCGGTATGAATCCAACAGGAGGCCAATTCTTATATACTGCACCTTAAACTTAAGCTGGAAAAAGCTGGAAAAAGATTTAATAAACGCATTTAATTTATTTATAAGTCTGCATTAGACATCTTTTCAAAAGTACCCCTCCTAGTGTTTCCCTGTAGTATGACTGTTGGTGCTGCTGTCACAAAAACAGTGTCAGGGGCTCTTTTTCATTTGCAGTGTAAAGTTTCCAAATTTATTTCAGTTGTTCCAACGTTACCTGGGGATATCGACCAGAGAAACAATGCCACTTCCTGTTTTGGTTGCGCCATGTCCGACGTGCTTGTTTGTTCCGTAATTCATCATTCATATCAGGCCAAAAAGCATTGTGAGCTTTATAGAGAATCAATCTATCTGCAGATGGTGTGATTACACTGCACAATCTGTATTTACTCCAGAATGATAAATTAACGCAAATGATCTAACTCAGACTGTCTATTGCCAGTTTAAAGGTGGGCAGCATATCACTAGACTAACCTCTAACTGCTGCTAACTGTAGCAGTCATTAGCTAGTTAGCCCAGTTAGCTGTGCAGCTAGCAGTCCAGACTGGTAGTTAGCAGACATGAGGAGGTTTGGTGTTTACATCACTAAGCACAGAAGCATTGAACCAGGACAGGCTGGGGATAACTGGTTAGCATGTTAACTCCACTAGAGATCTCTGTATTACAATACATAGACACCCCAAATCTCTTCTATCTTCATATTCTGTTTTCAATTTCAGTTACATTTTGAATGTTTTCAACTAAAATTCTTACGTATTGCCCCTTTAATTTAGTAAGCTATTAAATGTATTCAACATGATACTTTGCACTAAATGTGACACTTTACTTTGAACTTATGTCATAAAATTAGACAGAAAATTCACATGTGATTAAAATACTTAAAGTCACTTCTTTGAGAGTAACAGTTAGTGAGAAAACACTCTTTCTCTTCATGCCTGGAGTTATCTTGGTATTGCATCTTGCACTGATATACCACAACATTAAAGAGCCATTCCTAGAAATAGCATGGCCTTTGTACATTCGGGGGTTACCTTTGAGTCAGACTTATTATCCATTCCCTTTACTCGTCAAGTTTTTCGACCTTAGTGCCCTCAGTAAATAATTCTGAGTGCAAGCCACGAACAAGGAAAAATCCCAGGTTCACTCCTCGACCTGAAAACAACGGGAGTTCTGCAGCCAGTATCCATCATTAAGTCAATTAGTGACTGACGTTACCGTACAGCAGCAGTTCCTTATCCTCCCTTCTAGATAAGGCTGCATGCATTATGCAAGCCAGGGAATGTGGAGCCAAGGGAGAGGGGCCTCCGACATCTGGAGTTTGCTATGTGTTTCAGTCAAGTATGTATATATCTGTTGAACAAACAGTGAACAGACTGTTTCCTGCAGCTCCCGGCTACGGTGGCTTATGCTTTATACAAATGGCCTGGAATGTCCCGTGTTAATAAGAGTTTGTATATATTTTTTTTTCCTTCTGCCAGGACAAAACTACTGTGCTGTGAACAACGGGGGCTGCACCCACCTCTGTTTAGCAACCCCTGTCGGACGCTCCTGCAAATGTCCTGACAACGCAGTGGGCGTGGGCTGTGTGGAGAGGGACGGCTGAGCTCTGAGAGTTGACACTGTTTGGATGTTTGACCGCAAATTAGGAGCACTCAGCATTACTAAACTATAGCTGCTGAAAATGCCACTGAAAACCCCGAGGTGAACTTACTGTGCCTTTTATCGCTCAGTCTTATGCTTATCTACATTTTTACGTTTCCCATGGCCTCATAAATAAATTCAAAAAAATTGTAAAATCACAACTGCCTTCGAGGATTGTAAATAAGAACACGATTGTTTTGTCTTTTCCTGAGTGCACATAAACTGAGAATAAAGCTCAAGGGATTCATAATTTAATGTGAAATTCATCACAGCAACACATGACATCATCTCATGTGAGTTGTGTTACACTGTGGCATGTTCAGGTAAGCTCATCTCATGGAAGTATTATTGTGGTGTATGACCGGTGTTTGTACAAGCTGGTGGGATGAGTTTACATGCTGGGCAGCAAAAAGAATAAACATTTTTCTAACATTTTTCTGTTCTGTGGTGGCTTTGGTGTGATAACAGTGACACTGTGTGTTCGGTGGAGGTAATTACAAGTCATGCTTGGCAAAGTAAACCTTGAGAATAGGGAATCCCTTATCATGTTCCTGCCTGCCATGGTTTCTGTTTGAGGCAGACTTATATGTAAAAATGTAGAATATTAAAACATTAAATGTCTAATTCATGGTCCATAAAATCTACTTCTATGAAAGTTGAAGCCCTTAGATTTATCTTGATTTACATTTAAAATTATAGTATTTTCATCTCCTTTGTCATATATTATATATTACCACAAGAGTGTCCACATAAGTTAACTGGCTCTTACACAGGGTGGATTTCATTTTCCATGACACTGTGGACTCCTGACCAACCCTATCATGTTGCTATAAAGTAATACAGTAACCTGTGACCTGCTACAGGTGCTGTTAGAGAGCCATTTGGTCTGTTGCTCTCACGTGGCCTATTTTCAAATTGCAATGTGTCAATAGGATGACGTATGTGCTTTGTTAATATGAAGCTGCCACCCCCGCAGTCTGTACGCTGCCGCAAAAAGGGAGACACCTGCTGACGTCAGTGGTGTATTAAGGGGCTCTTTAAAAACTCGGAATATGTTAAATCTAACAAAGGAGTAGCAACTTTGTTAAAACCACAACATTTACATGTCAGGGTTATGATCACACTTTCATTGTTGATTGATATTTTATTGTGCATACCAAATGACATTTAAAGTGAAAATGCTTCAATATCCTGAAGGTCAAACTGATGTCATCAAAGTGCTTCTTTTGTCCGACAATCGATCCTACAGACCAAAGATACCAAATCCAAAGATTTTCACTTCATCACAAAAAAAATAAAAGTAGCAAATCCTCGAGAAATGGGAATGTTTCCCTGAGAAATGAATTAAATGATTAACTGCATTAAATTGGGCTAGCATTGTGCCAGTTTGTGCCTTCATCGTGGTGTATTCGCAGATTTACATAGATTCATCAAAAGCACCACCGGTCCTAAACTAACTGTATTGATTGATTGGGGAATTAGTTGTGTGTTGTCCAATAGGAAGAAAAACAGGAGTCAGTGGGCGTGTCACCGGCTGTCAGCGTTTATTAATCCAGTGGGTGACCTGACCCTCATATTTGTCTGCAAGGACTATTTTGCCCTGGACAACACAGATAAATTAGTCTTTTGGATAAATTCTTCCAGAATTTTTTGAGACAGCTGTCTTACATTTTAACATGTTTGATCACAGCTGTGTGTTCTGCTCCAGAGGCGGATTCACCAGATTACCAAAAACTCTGATTTTTTCAATCCAAATTTATGGAGGTCTAGTTACATCTCAGTCAAAATGAATTACAAAACTCAAATAAAATGACATAGCGCCAGGACAATATGTCAGCCCCTCACATTCTGGGAGGATCTAGCAGGCAGGGAAAAGGGCGGTATTGTACGGGATGGTCTTGCAGTCAGTGCTGAGGGCAAAATAACACAGAACAGTCTGCTGGACGAAGGCTAGCATTAGCTGCTTTAATTCACAAGAAACGAAGGTATGTATGAAAATTAATTATTCCCACTTAGAATCGTATATTCTGAATACGACAAAGGTGTAGCGATGGCGGAAGCATCCATTATGTCTGTAGAGGCCGTTAACGATGTGTTCGCTTGTCTGTGCTCACAGTTTTGACAGCTGCCTGCCACACAGTACGATGCGATGCAACAGCCATCAAAACAGACAACAGCCTGTGGTTTGTCTGAAACATAAATAACATTGCGGAATATTAATTTAGTTGATTAACATAAGTTAAGGACACATTTGGTATAGCGGCTCTGAGGCTAATACGGCATTTATGCAAATGTTATGGTTGAAATTATCGAGCTATCTTGCCGCCGCTTATGGTTAAGCTAGCTAGAGCAACGGCCATAACCATTGGGAAACCCTTTCAAAGTAAAACACGAATAGTTTTCTTAACTGAAAGATGCCTCCCCTGGACAATATAAACTATAAAACATGCAGTTTGATGCACATAATTGATATCAGTGATACAGATACCTTATACACTAAGTTAATGGAAGAAATCTTGCTGCTTTCTTTAAAAGAATATAGATGCATTTATCTCCCCAAATAATGGTTAGATGCTATTATTTAAATCACTATTTAATTTCCTTGTTCGTCTTATGTAAGAAATAGAAAAAGTGTAGGATATTTAAATATGTAGATCTGGGTATGTTAACGTACAAGATAGTTTGAAATCATATCAGAGTGAACCTTTAAACATTTGAGAGGAATGCTTATTGGATGGTCTGCCCTCTCATCTAAAATATATGCATTGTTGTCACTTTAAAACAGAGAAGATAAACGTTTAATAAGTGACTTACAAAGCATTTCAACTTTCTGGGTCAATCATTTTATGCCCAGTTTAGGGCCCAGCTTTTATATGGTGCATGGTGGTAATCACCTCACTGCTGATCAAACATTTTGAATCATTTGAGTTGGATATAACATACAAATGTAAACTGTTTGGTTTATCTCTATTTACTGTGTGATGTTTGTAAGTGTGTAAACTAAATGGCCCTACATTCAAATGTATCCACCTTAAACACCTTACCTGAGTTTTTCTTCTAGATTTGTGTATATATGTATACATGAAAATGACAAATGAAAAGAACGAAATACAAGATATATTATTACAATACCGTAATCATCTAATTGAAATATTATATTTGTGTTTGTAGTGAGATTACCGTCTAAAATATATTAGCCTCCAGTAACTAAAAGTGTGTTTTTATTATGAAAACGAACCCCTTACCGGAAATGAGTTTCTTCAACCCGCCTGAAGGTTTGACGCAGGTTGTCAGACAGCTAGCTAGCTAGCTGAGTGTGTAGCTTCAGTCCGTTTTGTTTTGGTTATGCTACAGTGGGGCAGACTCGTTTGGCAGAAGTTTCAGGTTCAAGTCAGGTGCAGGTGCGTCACACACAGCTGTCAGTACCTCTTGAGTGCACCGGCCGAAAGTTTTGTTGCCAGGTATCGTTATCTCTGTTTTGCTAACACCTTGACACTTTGTATTTTTATCTGCAGAAGCACAATTTTAAAAGTGGCAGAGCAGCGCCGTGAATCATGAATCTGCTATGAGTGACTCAGGAGGACAGCTGGGGCTTCGTTCGGTGCTGCCCGGGGCACTTTCAGCCTCCTGGAAGATCAGGAAGGAATCCAAAAGGAGAATCTTGTCGTTCCTGACTTCCTCAACGCCCTGACTGGTGCTGTACTTGGAGGTGTGGAAGACATGGCCAGTCCACAGCAGACTGAGCTGGCATACGCGTGGGAAAAGTACATGGATTGTAGACTGCAAGGAGCTGATCTGCAGGTAGGCGCAGGAGCCGGTGTGATACAGGCTCAGCTCAGGCTCTTTGTCTGAGTGCTTACTTTTCATTTCCAGGACTACAAGGCAGGGAACAGGCTTAAGATTCAGGGAATCATATATAGAAGGTCTTCAATACATTTATGTATATCTTGTCTATTTGGACGGTGTCATAGTATTTGTATTCATCATCTTTAAGTTGCAAAATTGTTGTACACCATTCATAAATAATAGCAAATTATGCTTAATACAATTTGTAAATACAGCCCACTCAGGCACTCTGTTTATGAATTTGCATTGACCCACCAAAATCCAGATATTCAGTCCTCACTGCATCTAAACAGTTGTAGGTAGCTTGTGTCACTCAATTCCGAGCTAAATAAAATGCCCACTGAGTTCATTTTAATCCAACAATAGCAAACACTGTTCAGATGCATTCCTTTTTGTCTGCTACTTGTGATTCAACTAACTGCCTTAGTTACCTTCCTGTTTTTGTCTCAGCTGTGCCACAGTGAATGACCCTAACTGGAAGTGGCTTCAGCAAATTGCTGATCCTGTAAGATGGTAAAAAGACATCAGACAAATCCTTGATAGACAATGAGTGAAGAATATGCAGAGTTTAGAAGTAATAAATAGAAATGCATGGCACATTTATGGCTAAAACTCATTCAAATGTTTTTAAAGATTTCCTCCCTATAATCAGAGAAGGTTGTCTTCATATTTAACTTATTTTGTGCAGAAGTATACATAATTGTATGAGGAGGTAACCACAGTCTGGAAAGTTGTTCTGTCATTGTAGTAGGAACAAATGATTTCCCACGATGCTTGGGACATGTCTTGAATCCTCTTCAGCCTCCCGGAGGTCCACAGATGTTACCTTTTTAGAGGCAGACATTTAACTGACACATACACAAACATGGACCAGCAGTGAGTCACTGTACAGAGGTGGAGGCAGGTGTAAACCACAGCTTGCTTATTACTAGTGTTGCACAATTGCACTTTTGTCGCTGCGTTGGCGTTTAGGAGAAATGATTGGTGGTGGTACTGAAATCTCTATCAGGCCACTGCAGCTCTCTCTCCCACCCCCCCTTCCTGTCAGAGAACTAACAGCAGCCAGATCACGAGACTTGGATTAGGATCGGACTGCAGGCTAAGAATGATCTGCCCTGTGCGCACGCACACATACACACACACACATACATACACACACACACACAGCAGACAGATGAGCTGATTTATTCTAGCCCATTATTTTTGATTGATGTGCAAGCCGTCCTTAAAAACAGAACTGAGACCTGAGAAAGCCTGTAGTGTTTTTTTTAATTCTGGGAAATGATGGCTTCCTTCCTCTATCATCATCATGTCTGTGGTGGTGTGTCGTGCTTCGTTGCTTTGTTAATCATGTCTGTGTGCATCAGGGAAATCAGCTGCAGAAATCGTGCTGTCTTCTTCTCAGTCGTCATAGTAATACTGTTGTTGGACGACTGCACCAAGCAGGGTGTGCCTTTCTATTACCGGTAACTTTTTATGTCGCTTTTAGTTGTGACGAGCCTCCTGGGACCGACTGTGTTAGCTCAGGCGTTTGCCACTTTCACAGTGATCAAAGCATGCGTGTGTGTTTGTGTGTTTGTGTGTGCGTATGAGATGCAGAAAGATGGTTAAGTGAGCGCAGCTGTACTCTCCAGTTTGCTGATACCATAGCTTTCCCTCCTGATTGAATCTTATGGGAGCACAATGACAGGCACTCGCATAGATACTGTTGCAGTGCTATTGTTTTTTTCCAGCTTTGTTTGACAGCCATATCTGTACACAAGTGTGTACTGTGCATACCATTACTTAAAGTGCTGTCTGTTTCTCATTGCAGTCATTAGGTGCACAGGTCAACATGACAAAGTGATCATTTAAACTGTCCAAAGACCTAAAGGCCCATCAGACAGCAAGACTCTGCCCTACTGCTCTCTACCCAATTCTGTGATGATCAGACTCAAGAGTGAAATGTAGAGGGCAAAAAGATGCCTTCTCCTGCAGCATTCAATAAGGTCACCATGAAAAATGTGTGAAAGTACTAATGCTGCAGGCCCACTCCTTTTTCTCTGCCTCCCTCATCTTTTATCCTTTAAATTATTGTCTCTCATCTCTCCACTTTACATCTACTTTTATTAATCTCTTGCGAGTAGGGATGGCAATCGAGAACTGGTTCCAAATTGTCCAGCCTTTAAAAACTTGTGTCTCCAAGCCTATCGATTCCTTTTATTAGTGCGTCTGAAAGTTGAAATAGCAAAACAATGATGTCAGACTCATGCGTCTTTGCTGCTTGAAACTTGCAACAAATAGGAGTTGCGGCGGAGAGGAAGAAATGGGGCAAAGCATGGCTTTCTTTCACAAAGAAACATGACAGCAGTTCTAGTTGAAATGTCTGTTAAATGATAATTTGAAGTTAGGTTGGAAACAACAGCAAAATGCTGAAAAATCTTTCTATACAACATGTGATTAGATTCCAAGAAAGACTTGTATTTGCCACTGCTACCCACTTCACGTCCATTACCAAGGTCAGATATTCTATGTTAATAAAATAAAATAAATAAAATAAGTGTGAGACAGGAAGGCTTAGCAATTTTTTTTTCTTTGATTGAGAAAAACCTCAAGTACAAGTATTTTGTTATTTCATCCATTTTAGCTTAGGACCATTGCTACAGCTAGCTCTCAGGCTACAGTCAGCACAGACAAAACTGATCAATAAGGGAAGCGTTAAACAGAATAGAACTGATAAACACAATCCATAGGACATTGGTATCAGTAACATCTTATCGATTTGCATCACTACTCACTAGTGTTTCTGTTACTTAATCATAGCACAGTAACACGACTAGACTATGTTGATTTGTCTTGGTTCTAACCCTGACCGGATGTTTTGACTCATGATTTCCTCTATTTGCTTCCTCCTTTGACTTTCATTGTCAGTAAGTACTTTTCTTTGAAAGCAGAAATTACATGGAAGTTTCTTTTTGTTGTTGACTGCCTTGGGGTCAAAGGAAACTACAGTCTCATTAGGGGTGGGGGAAAGTGTTATGGTGGATCAGCCTTGCTCTGTTTATAAAAGAGAGTATTGGTTCAGTTTCACAGTTTCCACACACCCGTCCTCCCATTCAAATACATAAAAGCTCCTGAAAGAATCCCATTTGCCATATGGTAACCACTACAATCAAAATCTATTTTTGCATTTAATTTGTAGCATTAACTTAAAGCATTATAGCCTCAGTAAAATGGGATTACTGGCATTAAGCCTTTATAAGGCCACAACTAGCGTATTACTGTGTTCTGCTTCAAGGGAAGTTTGCCTTAGGCACACTTGCATCAAAGTATCTGCAGGGACACTTTCATTCTGCTCAGTCTCACTGAATGTTGATGAGCAGAGTTAATTTAGCAGAATGGTTACCTGGCAAGGAGCCAAGCAAGAGAAGACCAGGTTTTAGTTGCTTGTGGGATGTTCAGTTTCATTATGAGCCAACAGGATGTTTCAAAACACCAAAGTGAGGTATTTGGAACACTTCGCTTTTTTGGTCTTTGGTACCAAGGGACTCCAGATTATTGATCCTTTCTGGCTCTGTTTCACTCTTGTATCACTTAAAATTCAGTCACTTGCAGCCTTGGACTAATGTTAACTCCGGATGAGTTTAGGTTCCTGCATAAAAATTGACGTTTTCCTGCAGGATGATCTTGTAAGTATCCCTCTGTAACAACTCTAACATCAGTCATGCTTTTGACAATCTGTAATCGTAATGAGCTGTAATGTTGAAGTCCATTGTCTTTACATTGTCATGTAGTCTCTGACAACAGACACTTGTGTGTAAAGCTGCTTAAATATAGTGATTTTCTGAGCTAGGACAACCTTGGTCATACATTCCTCCCACATTACTCGTCATTAGCTGTCTAAGCTCAGTTCTGTGCTTTACATTCCTCTGATGGTAAAGCCCTGAATCCTTGTCTAAAGAAGATTAAACTTTTCGAGCAAAGCATACTGCAAAATGTGGTGAATACTACAGAGGGAACAAAGATGGCAGTGCTTGTTCACCTTCATCCCCAAACTGAAGCACTGAACAATCTGGGATGCAGCACATATGTTTGTTTGTTTTTTTATTTAAAAAAAACAACAACTGTGCTGTGCATTTAACTTCCCGGAATGTATTGTCAGAGACATTTCCCACATAGTAGGAATTTAAGCCCTGATGTCCCCAATGTCAAGTAAGGCAGTCTTGGTCCTTTTTTTATGCATTATGACATAGTATAAGCATGTACAGCCAAAAACAAGGCCTTTCTAGTCCATTGCAGGCCACATTTTGGCCGTTGTCATGGCTCAAACACTAACATCCATCGGAAGATATGATGTTATCTTGAAGCAGAAAGTCTGCAGATTAACTCCATACCCAATGTCTTATTATTGTTATCCACTAAAGTTAAGCACGATTCAAGCTTAGATCACCCAGTAGCTGTCGATGTGCTGTTTGGGTGTTTTGGTTCCTGTGCAATAACTGTGCAATAACTTGTCTCCACTGCTGCTGTTGTGCTCTCTGTAGCACATTCTTTACACTTGCTCTTTGTAAATATATCTATAT